>QFEC01017224.1:0-16208 GCA_003316585.1 Gomphus bonarii | reverse complement strand
GATGCATATATGTGGTCTGTGAGCCTGTGTTCTTTAACTATTTTACTTTTGTATGTTATATCTATTTCTGGTGTTTCTGTGTCTAGTGAGTCCTTATTTACAACACATATTAATCTCATGCTCTGAATGTATATAAACCTCCATGTATTCGTAGCTAGTTCTCTAGTTTGAATATCGATTTAGTCTTACCCCACTACCTCCATTCTCACTCCACAACCTCTGCTCCACAACTCCATAAATACAAGGACAAGATGACGCAAGAGGGCGCAACACATAAGTTGAAGCCAAGTCCTCTCGACTCCATACCCCAGCTCAAAATTGATCATTTGACCACTCCGGACCTCTCAGACAATATGTCTCTGACTCCAGACTTAACAGTATATTCAAACTCTCACTCTTTGTTGTCTATGAAACATACCACTCGAAGCAACTTACAAGCTGGCACCCTTGGAACCATTTCAGAAGCATCCGTATGCTGTATACCTAATGTCCCAGCCATGCTCCCGAGTACTCATTCACCCCTAACTCCGCTTGTCCCTGAAAACCCCATACAAGCACCCTATCCAGACATGCCCGATCCCCCTAACACACCCTCTGATCACAACCCTCCATAATCTCCATCTAATCCATTCCTGGCCCCAAATCCTCCAAGAGCATCATCGTCAAACTCAAATGATGTCCCCAACCTCGGTGAGGCCATCGCCATGCTGGCCAATAACCTGTCATCACCCAAGAAGTCCTCACCATGGACCAAAGTCTGTGAACCAGACACCTTCAATGGCTCCAACAGTCATAAACTCCAGCTGTTTTTGGTTCAATGTAATTTAAACTTTTGTGACCATCCTGACGACTTTTCCTCCAACAGTGCAAAAGTCACCTATGTACTGTCCTACCTAAAAGGAACCACGTTGGACTGGTTTGAACTGGCCCTTTCCTCTGACATCGATCCCTTGTGGATAGACAATTACTCCAAATTCGTGGCAGAGTTGAAAGACAACTTTGGACCACACGACCCCGTCGGCAAAGCAGAAGCTGACCTCAAAACCCTCCGCATGTGTGACAACCAATGAGTCACCAAATATCTGGTTGAGTTCAACTGCCTCACAGCACGCATCCATTGGGGAGACGCCGTACTCTGCTGCCAGTTCTACAATGGACTTCCGGCAAGAATCAAGGATGAAGTAGCCCATGTTGGTAAACCCAGCACATTGCACAAGCTTTGATCCCTCGCCTAGTTCATCGATGCCTGCTACTGGGAATGACACTCTGAAGTTGTTTGAGAGAACAACTTGAACAAAACCTCGGACTGCCACCAAGACAAGGGCAAAAACCCTGCCATGCCATTGATGAATTCTAATGACAACAAGAAAATGTCAAACAACAACAACAGCAACAAATCCAGAAACTCTGCCCCAACAACAACAACACCTCAAACTCCGCCAAGAAGAATCCAGACCTAGCATCAAAACTAGGAAAAGATGGTAAACTGACTCAACAGGAGCAACAACATTGCTTTGAGCAGAACCTCTGTCTCTTCTGTGGCAGAACAGGTCACGTAGCCAAGGAATGTCCCAAATCGACTTCCTCCACTGCAAAAGGACAAGCTGCTTCCACAACAGACAGCAAATCATCTGACAAAAAGAACTCTGACACAAAGTCTGCAACAGAGTCAAAAAACAATTAAGCAGCCCTCTGACTCTGGCACCAGCTGAGGGCTGCATTGATCCCCATGGTGCAATAATGGAATTATGCCTCAACATGTCCGCTCTTTCCAGTCCAAACTCTCTGACTATATACCTGACCTCTGAATTAATTCCTAATAAAACCATCAGTGCGCTTATTGATTCTGGATCAACTCATTGTTTCCTAGATTCCGTTTTTGCATCTAATCACCAACTCCATACCCACGATATCACCCCAATCCTGCTCCAGCTGTTTGACAGATTGACCAACTCAGTCATCTGCAAGGCAATTAACCTCCTGGTTTGCTTCCCAAAGGTGGAGGAACACTCTGTTACATTTTTCATAACTCCGCTGGACTCCAGCTGTTCCACAGTTCTTGGACACAACTGGCTCACCTGCTACAATCTGTTGATTGACTGGGCTTTGAGCAGTATCACGTTCAGTTCTCCATCTCCAGCTGAGTCTATGGTGCCACCTGAGCCAGCAACGTCAGTTCTGTGCTCATCCAACTCTCCATCTCCATCTCTGCTCATTGCCCCCAAGATCGCATTGGTGAACGCAGCAGCATTTGCCCATATCTCCAAAATGGACAGTATGCAAACCTTCCAACTACTGATCACAGAATCCAACAAGTTAGACTCGAATGATGCTCCAGTCAACATGACTGGTGTTCTGGAAGAATATCACAACTTCACAGACATTTTCAGTAAGGCCAAGGCCAACACAGTGGCTCCACACAGGCCATACAACCTCAAGATTAAACTTGAAGATGGAACATCTCCTCCCTTCGGTCTGATCTATTCCCTTTCTCAGAGTGAACTAAAAACACTTCAAGAATTTCTAGATGAACATGTCTCCATGGGTTTCATCTGCCCCTCCAGGTCTCCCAGAGGAGCTCCGGTCCTATTCATCTGGAAAAAGGACGGCTCTCTTCGACTTTGTGTCGACTTTAGAGGGCTCAACAAAATCACAAAAAAGGACTGCTATCCTTAATGTATTTGATGTAATGTTATTATTTTTTTTTGATCTTGAAGGTTCTAAGTTGAGTGCTAAGTGAAGGGCCAAGGTCCTGGTTTGTTAGGGTGGGACTTGTGAAAATCTGAGATGACTTCAGATGCATTGCTAAGTTCAGATGTGGGGAGCCAGGATGTTTCATCCTCTGTGCCCTCATATCCGGACCACTTGACCAAGTATAGTAAGGGACGGGCGCAGCATCTGTTGACCTTGGAGTCAAGGACTTCAGAGATTTCATATTTGGGTTCGCCATCAATAATGATGGGGGGTTGAGGCAGAGTGACTTGATTAGGGAAGTCGTTGGGCATGGATGGTTCCAGGATGGAGATGTGGAAGATGGGGTGTATTGCACGCATGTTGTCTGGAAGCCAGAGGGTGAAGGAGACGGAGCCAACTTGAGTGATGATCTCAAAGGGACCTAGATACTTTTCAGATAGTCTCTTAGAAGGTCTAGTAGTGCAAATAATATCTGATTTGACAAAGACTTTGTCACCAATCTTGAACTCCAGAGGTGGAGTCTGGTGGCAGTCGGCAGATATGGAGTACCATTGTTGGGCATCAGCTATGGTTTTGCGGAGTTCTTGGTGGAGTTCATCTAAGTCTACTGCAAAGTCTCATGCTCTTGAGGAGGCAAGGTCTCATTCAAGGTATATGGTGATGTTGGGGTGATAACCCTTGTTGGCAAAGAAGGGTGAGATGCTGGTGGTGGCATTCAGAGCATTGTTGTATGCAAATTCTGCAATCAGAAGGAGGTCTGACCAATTGTCCTGTTGGTAGTTGCAATAGACTTGTAGGTATTGTTCCAATGTCTGGTTCATCCGTTCGGTTTGTCTGTCACCTTCAGGGTGGTATCTGGAGGTGAAGTGGAGCTTCATATCGAGAGCCTTCCCCAGGGAACAAAAGAAGGAGGAGATGAATTCTGTACCACAGTCAGAGGTAACATGGGACAGAACTCTGTGTTTGGAGAACATGTGGAGTACAAAGAGTTTTGCAAGTACTGGAGCATTGATCATGTTGACAGTGGGGATGAAGATGGTCTGCTTGGTGAGTCTGTTGACAATGACAAGGATGGTGTCGTGTCCAGAGGATGGCAGGAGTTTTTCTATAAAGTCCACGGAGATGGAGTTCCATGGACACTCAGGGATAGGGAGTTGCTTGAGTAGTCTGTAGGGGCAGTGTCTCTGTGACTTAGAGTGCATGCAAATAGTACAAGACTTAATATAGGACTTAATGGAGTTATGGAGCTCAGGCCAAACCTAATCTCTATGGATGAGTTTGAGCATGCAGTTCTGTCCGAAATGTCCAGATATAGGGTGATCATGCTTGTCTTGTAGTATGTGGAGTTGAAGGTCACCATATCAGGGATGTAAATGCATTTTTCCAAGAGGAGGAATCCTTCAGAGTCTATGGACCAGCATCCTGTGGGGTTGTCAAGGTGGGCGGAGATGATGGAGTTGGAGCAGAGAGTGCTTTTAATGTCCAGGTGCAACCTGTCAATGTCCATGATCATGGCGGTGTGGAATACCAGGAAGCACAAGGATGTGGCATGGAGTGAGGAGATAAGTTGTTCAGAGGTAAATACTGGACGTAAGTTGTGCGGATTGATGGTTGCATAGTCGCTTCCTCCCTCTTTAGGGTAGACGTCCCATCATCTTATCAGAGCATCAGGTTTTGCTCTGAGCCATCTGGGACAGAAACAGATAATGAGGTTGAATTGAGAAAGGTATTTGGACCAACGGACTTGACATCAAGTAAGGAGTTTGGTTGTGGAAAAATATTCCAGGTTTTTGTGGTCTGTAATGACATTGATTGCTTCTGAGGAGCCTTCAAGGTAGTGGCACCAGCATTTGAATGCTTCAAAAATTGCAAGCAGTTCCTTGTCATGGATGTCATAGTTGAGTTCCAGAGGTGTGAAGGTCTGGGAATGGAAGGTGATTGGGTGGATGTCATTGTCAACCGGAGGTCCCAGGTATCCAATGGGTGAGCATGGGAGCAGTTGTGAAGGCCTTTTTCAAGGTTTTGAATGAATTCTGGCATACATCTGTAAAAACCCACAGAGTGTCCTTGCGGGTCAAACGAGTTAGTGGAACAGTAAGATCAGAATAGTTGAATATGAAATGGCGATAGAAGTTTGCAAATCCAAAGAAGGACTGCACATCTTTGACTTTTTGCAGTTCAGGCCATTCCTGAATGACTTTAACCTTGTTGTTGGCCATGGTGAGGCCATTGGGTGAGAGGATATATCTGAGATACTCAATGGTGTTGACATGGAAGAAGCACTTGTCTGCACACGTATACAGGTGGTTCAACCAGAGTCACCGGAGTATGTCTCAAACATGTCCTCTGTGTTGGTCCAGGTTGTTGGAGTATATGAGGATGTTGTCCAAATAAATGAGGATGGAGATGTTGAGGAGGTCGGAGAAAATGTCATTCATGAAGTGTTGAAACACTGTGGGGGAATTGGTGAGTCCGAAGGGCATTACACACCACTCGAAAGATCCATATCTGGTTCTGAAGGTGGTTTTCCATTCATCACCTTCATGGATTCAAATTAGGTGATAAGCATGTCGGAGGTCAATTTTGGTGAATATCCAGGCCTTATGTGGACTATCGAGGAGGTCTGTAACCCTGGGGAGTGGATAGCGGTCCTTTTTCATGATTTTGTTGAGCCCTCTAAAATCGATGCAGAGTCAAAGATGTTATAAATAAAGGGATAACAAAGATGCCATATTTACATGGATACATAGAAAAAACACTAAAAAATAGATATAAGTAGAAATTAGTACAAAAACAACAGCTATATGCACAGGACACTAAACATACATAGAATACAATGGTTCCACAAAAATATTCACACCCTTAGCTACATTCCTCATGCTTCTACAATTATTTTTGTCTGTACTGTACATGTGGATCCCAGTTCACAGCACTTTAGCGCCTCGGTGGCTAAAGGGGTGGAAGGAATGGAATGGACATAGGGAGTGATGCAGGGACTTCAGGAACAGTGGACTAAGCAGGAAACGATTGGATATGATGATAAAATGGAAGGGAAAAGGTCCGAAGAGATTAGAAACAAAGGGGCGACTGGGAGGAGCGCATATATGTTGCCACCCAGGAATGCCGACTGATTCAGGAGTCGTGCAGCATGCTACTGGTATTGGACAGCATACGAAACATGGGAGGATCATAAAAGGAAGGTCTAAGAGAAGTCAAAACAATCTTTTCCTATTTCCAATAACCCGGGTATAGCATACGTGGCTGCCTAAGTACATACAACACAGAAATCCACTGCTTCTCACCAGATATGGTCATATTCCCTTTTTCTCTTCACTAGTAGCTCAGGAGATATGATACCTATAAGTACTACAAGTGTATGTAGTTGGTACACCACTGGATAATTGTCTAGCAATTATTCTCTCCTTGTGTAGGCCCGTGCTCAATCAATTAAACTACTAAATCATCGTTTTGCTACTCTACACTTGTCTTTTGAGTTCTGTATCACTCCAGATAGGTCATAGTTACATTGAACTCATTGCTCACAGGTTTTGGAGCAATACAGGCTGGAAATCCAATTGTTATTGGATTTACAGTGTTAGCAGAAATCAGTGCCAGGTTCTCAATACCAGCGCTAAAGGGCCGGATTGACCAGAAAGCCTCCAGAACATTCTATTGCCAGAACAATAGAACACTTATACATACAGAAATTATAACATTGTCAGGAAGTAGCTTGGGATCCACCTGGACCATCAATTCTTTGCCAAATAACCCCAACAAAAGAGAGCCATCCTTTTTCCTGGTGAATAGGACCAGAGCTCCTCCGGGGGACCTGGAGGGGTGGATGAAACCCATGGAGACATGTTCATCTAAAAATTCTCAAAGTGTTTTTAGTTCACTCTGAGAGAGGGAATAGATCGGACCAAAAGGAGGAGATGTTCCATCTCCAAGTTCAATCTTGAGGTCATATGGCCTGTGCAGAGCCATTGTGTTGGCTTTGGCCTTACTGAAAACATCTGTGAAGTTGTGATATTCTCTCAGAACACAGGTCATGTCTACCTGTTAAGTGCATGCACAACACGCCCTTGGTTTGGGTGGTTTGGCTTGGTCCAATGAGCCAAAGACTGATGTGGCATTGGCTTCAATGTTCATGCGTTGTGCCTATCTATCCGCCGAGCCACTATATTTTGGATGAGGCTCGGTTAGGGACCGAGGGTGTCAGAACCGAGCGGTGGACGAAGGGGCTTAAGAACTAGAGGACGTATGTCTAACTAAGTCAATTATCTGAATGAAGAATACATACAGGTAATGGGTAGCTTATATAGGAAAAGAGACATGTCTCAGATATGCAACAGGGTCGCATGAGACATGGAAACTATAATTAAGATATGTGGGGTGAATGTGCTAGAAAGAACAAAGACGGGTATACATGCCTGTATATGTACTGAAGGGTACCGAAGCGAAGTGAATGATAAAGAATATAGTAATGATATACCGAACTGAACTGAGTTAATACTTTAATACAGTTGGTCGGACTTCGGTTGGGGGGACTGAGGGAACTGAGGCTCGGTAGATCGTACTTTGACACTACTGGAACATCATTTGAGTCTAGCTTGTTGGATGCTGTAATCAGTAGTTGGAAGGTTTGCATACCATCCATTTTTGAAATGTGGGCAAATGCTGCTGTGTTCACCAATGTGATTTTAGGAGCAACAAGCAGAGACAGAGATGGAGAGTTGGATGAGCACAGAACTGACATTGCTGGCTCAGGTGGCACCATAGACTCAGCTGGAGATAGAGAACTGAACATAATACTACTCAAAGCCCAGTCAATCAACAGATTGTAGCAGGTGAGCCAGTTGTGTCCAAGAACTGCGGAACAGCTGGAGTCCAGCGGAGTTACAAAAAATGTAATGGAGTGTTCCTCCCCCTTTGGGAAGTGAACCAGGAGGTTAATTGCCTTGCAGATGACTGAATTAGTTGATCCATCAAACAGCTGGAGCAGAATTGGGGTAATATTGTGGGTACAGAGTTGGTGATTAGATGCAAAAACAGAATCTAGGAAACAATGAGTTGATCCAGAATCAATAAGCATACTGATGGTTTATTAGGAATTAATTCAGAGGTCAGATATATAGTCAAGGAGTTTGGACTGGAAAGAGCGGACACATTGAGGCATAATTCCATTATTGCACCGCAGGGATCAATGCAGCCCTCAGCTGGTGCCAGAGTCAGAGGGCTGCTTAGTTGTTTTTCAACTCTGTTGCAGACTTTGCGTCGGAGTTCTTTTTGTCAGATGATTTGCTGTCTGTTGTGGAAGCAGCTTGTCCTTTTGCAGCGGAGGAAGTCAATTTTGAACATTCCTTGGCTATGTGACCTGTTCTACCACAGAAGAGACAGAGGTTTTGCTCGAAGCAGCATTGTCACTCTTGTTGAGTCAGTTTACTGTCTTTTCCTAGTTTTGATGCTAGGTCCAGATTCTTCTTGGCAGAGTTTGAGGTGTTGTTGTTGCTGGAGGCAGAGTTTCTGGATTTGTTGCCATTGTTGTTGTTTGACATCTTCTTGTTGTCATTAGAATTTGTCAATGGCATGGCGGGGTTTTTGCCCTTGTCTTGGTGGTGGTCTGAGGTTTTGTTCAAGTTGTTTTCTTGAGCAACTTCAGAGCATTGTTCTCAGTAGCAGGCATTGATGGACTGGGCAAGGGATCAAAGTTCGTGCAACATGCTGGGTTTACCTACATGGGCCACTTCGTCCTTGATCCACGCCAGAAGTCCATTATAGAACTGGCAGCGGAGTGCAACATCTCCCCAATGGACATGTGCTGCGAGGTGATTGAACTCGACCAGGTATTTGGTGACTCATTGGTTGTCATGCATGTGGAGGGTTTCAAGGTCAGCCTCTGCTTTGCCAATGGGGTCATGTGGTCCAAAGTTGTCTTTCAACTCTGACATGAATTTGGAGCAATCATCTATCCATGAGGGGTCAATGTTGGAGGAAAGGGCTGGTTTGAACCCGTCTAACATGGTTTTTTTCAGGCAGGACAGTACATAGGTGACCATTGCACTGTCAGAGAAAAAAGCATCAGGGTGGTTGCAAAAGTTTAGATTACATTGAACCAGAAATGGCTGGAGTTTACGACTGTCAGAGCCATCAAAGGTGTCCAGTTCACAGACTTTGGTCTGTGGTGAGGACTTCTTTGGTGATGACAGGTTGTTGGCCAGCATGGCGATGGCCTCAGTGAGGTTGGGGACGTCGTTCAAGTTTGATGACGATGCTCTCAGAGGATTCAGGGCCAGGAATGGATTGGATGGAGATTGTGGAGGGTTGTGATCAGAGGGTGTGTTAGGTGGATCGGGCATGTTTGGATAGGGTGCTTGTACGGGGTTTTTGGGAATGAGTGGGGTTAAGGGTGAGTGAGTACTCGGGAGCATGGCTGGGATGTTAGGTACACGGTGTACAGATGCTTCTGAAATGGTTCCAAGGGTAACACCTTGTAAGTTGCTTCAAGTGCTATGTTTCATAGATGATGAAGAGTGAGAGTTCAAATATACTGTTAAGTCTGGAGTCAAAGATGTCTTGTCTGGGAGGTCTGGAGTGGTTGAATGGTTGATTTGAGCCAGGGTGCGGAGTCAAGAGGACTTGGCTTCAACTTATGTGTTGCACCCTCTTGTGTCGTCTTGTCCTTGAATTTACAGAGTTGCAGAGCAGAGTTGGGGAGTGAGGATGGAGGTAATGAGGTAAGACTAAATTGATATTCAAACTAGGGAACTAGCTATGAATACATGGAGGTTTAAATACATTTGGAGTATGAGATTAATATGGAGCAGGGTCGTCTGAATGTGGAGGAGTTACTATACTAGGATGCAGGGATGCTAAATGAGAGATGGGGTCATGTGGAACTATAGAACATACTAGAAGATGACATGGAAGGTAACAGAAAGAGTGATGTGGAGATCCATGTATCAGATTGACTATGTGGGAGAAAAGATGGAGATGGAGTACAGAGTATGTGGAGGTCACATGGGAGTTGTCTGTGGCATGGAGTATGGCGGAGGATAGAGATCTGTCTAGAGGGCTGAGATTGATCTGGAGGAGTGTGGATATGAATGATAAATGGGTGCTAAGCTCAGAGATTTGTTGGAGGGAATCTAGGATCTAACACCCATCCTATGCAATGTCACTAAAATAAGATCCTTCCTTGGATTTGTTAACTTCTATCATCAATTTGTAAACAACTTCCCTCACATTGCCAAACCCTTGAACAACCTCACCAAAGTCAATGCACAGTGGTCTTGGGCACCAAATGGACCAGAACAAGTTGCCTTTGATGAACTTAAACACCTCATCACCTCTACTCCTATCCTTGTCCTCCCAAACCAGACCAAGTGCTTTCACCTAAAAACAGATGCTTTGGCAAATGCAACAGGTGCTGTGCTATCTCAACTCTGTGATGATGGAAAGTGGAGACCCATCAGCTTTGTCTCAAAGAGTTTCTCAGACACAGAGCACAATTATGCTATCCATGACAAGGAATTACTCTCTGTCATCCATGGTCTAGAAGAATGGTGTCATATCCTAGGGAAACAAGTACAAAATTGAGATCCTCAATGACCATCAAAACCTTACCTACTTTCACTCTGCACAGAATCTAAACATTCACCAAGCTTGCTGGTTAATTTACCTCTCTCACCTTGATTTTGAATTGATCCACCATCCTGGTTGCCATTCAACCAAGCCTGATGCACTCTCAAGATGGGTAGATCATAAGCAGGGGGAGGAAGATAATCAAAACCAAATTCTACTCCATCCTAACATGTTACATGTTAATGCCACAGGTGCACAACTAGTTAATGGTCAGGTTGATGAACTTCTTGACACTGCACAGACCAAGATGAGAAGGTTATAAAGGCTCTCAAAGAACTTGGGTCATCTGGAAATATTCAATGAGAAGAGTGGACAAAAGAGAATGGTCTTATTCTTTACCATGGTAAGGTATCTGTCCCTCTTGACTCCAAACTATGGTGTGACATTGTCAAGGCACACCATGATACAAGCACTACTGGTCATCCTGATTGCTGGAAGACAACTGAACTTCTGTCCTGGAGGTATTGGTGGCCTGGAATGTGTAAATAATAAGATTAGATTGCTTGATTGCTAAGCTTTAGGGCAGGCAGATATATGAGAGGAGGGAGAGGTTCTTTTTACTTGTTCTAATTCTGGGAATAGAATTTAAATCTTTCTAAAAGCTTTTTTATTTTATTCTAATATTTTTTGTTATATACTAAAAGTAGCGTCTAACTACGCTGCGTATGCCTGCGCATGCCCCTTCTAGAGATGTGTGCAATGTCCACCATGACACACATGATGCGTCATTGGTATTCCAGTCGTTGTGCACATGTATATGTGCATACCGGTTTGGGGTACGTGTGTGGGGGGAGGTATGTGTGTCAGGCATGTATCTGTTCATGTGTGATGGTAATGAGGATGTTGTATGCGTGATGGTTTGCATGCACGTGTGACTGACACATGACTGGTGCATGACTGGCGCGTGACTGGCACGCGTGTGTGATGGTGACAACGGTGTGACTGCATCATGTGATTGATGTGTGTTGCGACTTGCATGCATTGCGGATGGACGGATTTGGCTTGGGTTCGATGGTGCTGCAACGATGGTAGGAGGAGCGGCAGGTGAGGATATGTGGGATATGACTAGTAGGCAGGAGGAGAAGTAGATAGGATGGAATAAAGTGAAAAATGAAATGGAATGCAATAATCTAAGTATGGTGGGATAATAAGGGGGAATTGGGGCATAATTTCCAACAGAGCTGGCAAAGGAGACCAAGACCAACTATGCTAGGACTTTGGGAAACATCAAAACTTTCAAGGGGTTCATCTGGTATTCCTTATCCGATAGTCTAGAGACTTGAAGCCTGGCCATGATGAATATGACATAAAACCTGAAATTGGATACAATATCAAAGGAATTCCATATATACAATGGTTAATCATATACCATAGAGAAATGAATGAAACATTCCTGCAAAGATTCTGGAAAGGTGTGTATGGACACATGCCATAGACGCATATTAAATGCCCGTAAAAGTTATCATACCATAGTCATGCATGATGGATGTGAAGACCGCACAGCAGCTGCAGTATGTGCAAATCCACCAGGAGATATCTGCCATATAACAACAGGGGGCTAGAGGATAGTTACACCAGCAGTGACTGGTACACACAAGATTGAAACAGTCCACCAGCAGGAAATTTTTCATTCCACCAAATATGGTGGCGAGCATGAAGACATGGCCAATATTTGGCAGAGATAGGGTGAGGTTGTTGGGGGTTCATGGCTAAAATGATGTACTTGTGTGTACTCACATGCCACAGTTAAATCGACGAATGCAAATATCATTGCGGAAACAAGAAAGTACCACCGAGAAGGAGTAATCTATAATCAAAAATAATTACTTCACTCGAGAATAATCACGAATGAAGCGCATACATGATGCCGATCCCTGCCATTCTGTTCAAAAGGGATTATCAGCTCACTCAGATTTGGATCGGGGAGAAAAATAGTTCGGTCCCATGAATGATGGCCTAGAGTGTATCTGCTGTTTAAAATCGCCAACAGCCACACATGTGGTACCCAACTCCACTTACTAAAGAGAATGTGGTTCGTGTGACTCTGCCTGGTTAAACAAACACGACGGTGGCAAAGGCAGCAACCACAGGGTGCAGAGGTTCACCAATGCCTGGTAGTGGATAGAGCAAAGAGGGGATTAAAAGGCAGGGCACTGATTATGAGTGTGAAAAATGTGTTATAAAATATCCATTCCCACATCTTACATACATCACACAAGACAAAAGTAGATAAAACAAGTATTCAAAGAGAACATAGACTCCTTCCACACATATATGTGCTCAGAATCCAGATAGACATTCATAACTATTATTCCCAAAAAGAATCACTTAGATAACTTCATTCCTGACACTTACAGAACATTTCAGATACCATGCGGCTATGGCACTTTGGTCCCGGGGCAGGGAAGCACCCGGGTGGCTAAGGAGTGGAAAGGATGGAAAAGACTTACAGGGTCAACCACAAGAGGATCAGACTGCGGTCATGGCAGGAATAAGAGATGGAAGACATGAAGATAGTATGGAAAAGGACTGGAGGACTTAGGAGCAGGAACAGGAGTAAAAGGGGCGCATACATGCAGACACGGGCATCGGCAGACATATTGGAACCAATGGAAGCACACAGGGACCAGCGAAACCATCATGAACTCAAGAATACATATAAAAAAGAACCCCCAAGTATTTTCAGATACTACCGATCAGAAATGGACAGCAAAATAGGTGATGCAGTGATACGTATAGCACGGGGACTCAACGCATCTATCCCGAAGTAGTTTTATTTCTTTCTTCACTCACAAATCATTAGTATCGCAACTCTGTATAAGAACTAGCATAGTAGATAGTAAAAAGTCAGTTCTTCTTGCCCTCTAAAACAAGAATCGCTCCTTGTCTTCATAGGCGCTTTGCTCACATCAAAATTGTGTTTTCCATCGAAGGCTCATCGTTCGAGACCTGAAAATATTCAGAGAAGTTACTAGTTACCTTGAGAAGTGTCTCACAGTTTTTCGAGCACACAGGATCAATAGCAAATTTGTTATTGAATTTACAAATCATACAGTTACCAGAGCCGATCCCCCAGTACAGGCGCTAAAGGGCCATACAGACTACCCCAGGTCCCCTAGACAGATACTCATCCACCACATAGCATATAACATCGTACCAGAGTTATATCAGACTCTAAATACATCTCCCTTCACATAGAAACCACCCCCACCCCAAAAACCACTCTTAATTACAAAATGCACTGCGAGTGTGCTGCTCCCTGGAGGATGAAAGGAACCCTGAGTCGCAAGGCTAAGGATACAGTTAGTAAAGTGGTGGTCTCATACTCAGGGAACCTTCAAGTTGTTTGTAAGTGTTAACGATCAAGAAAAGAAATGAGGATTTGAAGTGGGTCACCTGGAATGTTCGTATCATTGAGGATTATAATCGCAGCAGGCATTTTGAAGGCCGTACAAGTGTTTTATGGGAGACGAAACAGGCAGCTCACAGGAGCCTGCTAAGGGGGCTCGGAACATTAGGAGTCTGCAAACGTCATCAAAAGTACACATAACGATCATCGATGATCATTATAGGAAATTACGCGAAGGTAGGCACAGAGCAATCACTCTCCTACATTGAAGCAATGTGCAATCAGCATATATATGCCTCCAGACTCTGACAAAGGACATTCTAGATCGACCCGGAGGAGTGTATGGACAACACATTCTCAATAAGCTTTTGCATGTCTATGTTGTTGACAATAGATCTAGGGGTTGTTATTCATTCTATGAGAGGTCATATAAGCAATCCTTCCTCTGTTCTGCAAGACAGGTAAACCAGTTCCGTTCCAACATCTGTGTAAACCCCTTTAGCCTGGAAACTGTTTTTGTTTGGCCTTGAAAACAAAATCCGGTTCAACCCATCGAACTCTTCAAACTTGATGGGAGGTGGAGGATCAAATAACACTAGACGGATGACACTGGAATCGACATTTGGAGGACGAAACTCAATTCGCGAGACATCCATGATTTTGTCGACTTTGGCATACATTTGAACATCTGCAGGCAAACGTGACCAAAGAGTTGTATTTGGATGTGTGACCAACCGAAGGACGAACTCGCATTGGAACATGAGAATTGCCATTCGACAAATAGGCCGGTGGGACAGAAGGCAGAAGACCAAGGGGTAAGATATTAGATAAGGCATATTGGAGATACAGACATTAAAGTATAGAAGCCTTAACGACTTCACTAATCACAATGTCCAGTTTACTTTGTCCAGGCCTGTACTAAAGAATATAAGCGTGGGCAGAATATGTCTCCACACTCACGTCCCCTGGACACGTTTAGTCAATGCTGAGGCAATGCAAGGATCCATCTCAATAGCTGTTGTCTATTTTGCCTTGTCTAATATGCAAACCGTGAGATTTACAGTGCCAGGTCCAACTTTCAAGACATTGTCAGTGGGCCTGATCCCTACTTCTTTGGTCCGTTACAGTAAATACTAGGATGCATTGATAAATTGACCCTCTGCATCTGCAGTCCTGAAAATACTAAGTTCAAGGCAACCTACAACACAGCCATCTCTCTGCGCTATCGACGGGTTTTTAAGAATATGCTGTCCAAATCGACCAGTGTTGAACAGTGGATTGGTGCCAGTAGGCTTGAATTTGACATGTTGTGTTTTCACAGAGAATTGTCGAGCCCGCAAAATCTCGGTGATGTAGCTCTAGGCATTCCGTGGTGTTTTGAGAATAGATGCTCTGAGATATGGAACGATGCTGCTGGAGCAAATCCTGGGAAATTTGGCAGCATGGGCGGGCTCAGCCTGAAACTAGTTAAGGCGGCAGTTCAGAAAGCAGAGCTAAATAGACAAGTAGTCACGTGAGCCTACGCGTTGGTTGTAACTCTCTTGAACTCTAACTACTATCGATGCTCCATGCTCCATTGATACGCTGACTACTCGAAACTTACCATCTCATACCACCACTGCTCCAGCGACTACGATGGACCTCATACCTGATTGAGAGAACCTCTGGTCAATGTCCCGATTTGATATCTAGAGACTTTGCAAGTACCTGTGCTGTTGAAATGGGGGTTGACAAATTATTGGTTAGGTTTCCTGTAAGTATATTCTTTTGTGGGTGTAATATGAATGGTACCCAAAAATGGCGGGACAAAATAGGTGCAAAAGGAACTGTTTTTATGAGAATTTAAATTGTATTTATTACTAGGAAAAGTATGGAGATATTCCAAAACTACTCTGAATAACTGTGCTGCTGGGTTTGCCTCCACTTAGGCACCATCCTGGGAATCTGGTCTGGGCACCAAAGCACCAGTTCAGCGAATTGTGAGTCTTATACAACCCAGAATAATATGAAAAATATATAGAAATGAAGTAGAAATATATGGGAATGTAGCTGTGGTCTCCAATCACTTGTACAATGAGTTTACAAGGAGATAGTCCTAATTAGGAAAGTGTGAAAGTTCAGCGCTGAACCTTCGCTTCGGTGCGAATGAGATTTTCAAGTGTAGGGATAATTCCTAGGGGTTTTTCTCTGTGTAGTTCTATTGGAATTGTATGATTGTCTCTAGATACATTCTGAGTATTTAAAGAAAATGGAAAATTGTTTGTAATCTGAAAATAAGATGGAGTGAAAATAGAAGGTGGCCTAATGCAACCGTACGTGGGATACATGCACAACTGCGTGGATTTTTTGGTATAGGAAAATACTTAGGGGAAAAAATATGGTCATAGGGGGAAATAAAAATAGAATGTATATCAAAGAATGCTTCTGCCAAGTTATTTGTGCCTCTACCAATTCCAGACGGTGGCACGGGTCTTGGTGTTAAGGTACGTGGCCGCACGGGTGGTATCTGCCAGAATGTGCTCCT
>QFEC01017213.1:0-11776 GCA_003316585.1 Gomphus bonarii | reverse complement strand
GGTGGACTTGGTCAGCAAGAGGGCACACTTCCTCCCCACAAACACTAGCCTCATGGCACTTGGGATGGCTTGGCTTTACCTTGTGCACATGTGGAAGTTGCATGGGCTCACGAAAAAGGTTGTCTCTGACTGAGGCCTGCGGTTCATTGTTGAATTCACTCATGAGCTCTATCAGCTCCTGTCAGGGGATGACCCATCTCAAACCCTGAGCTGAAACAAACACAGCTTGGCTGATAATGGACCAAGTGACCTGAGGTTTTTGGCAAGACCTTCTGAACCTTCAGCACCCTTGGGCCCAAGAAACAGCTCAGCACTTACTCACCAAGTTTCCGAGCTATGAACCGAGATCTAAGGTGGGAAGCTGAGGGCCAGGGAAGGCTAGGAAGAGACCCACTCAACCTGAGACCGAGTCACTTAGGCTAAGGAAAGATACCTCAGTTCAGGTTGAGATCTCTAAGAGCTAAATACCCAAACCTCGGTTCAGGTCCTGGGAGATTGGCTCCCAAGATGCCTGATATTTATAGAACCAGTGTGCATACCTTTGGGCCCAAGAGAAGGGTAAGGTATGCTGAGGAAGTAAAGCATGGACCATTGGTATATAGATCAAACAGCTCACTAGCAATGGATTCTAAGCTTTCCTCTTAGGATTTCCCCCTTGCTAGCACTGTGTGATGTTCCACAAGTGTAATAGGGGTTGCCCTTACAGCTCCTTGGTATCAAACTTGCAGCCACAACAGCATACCACCCTCAGGCAGATGGTCAGACCAAGCATGTCAACCAAGAACTCAAACAGTACCTTCATCTGTTCATCAATAAGTGGCAGGATGACTGGGATGACCTACTACCATTGGCTGAGTTCCAGTACAACAACCATGTACACTCAGCCATTCAGCAAATCCCATTCATGCTAGACACCAGAAGGCACCCGTGCATGGGCTTTGAGCCTGGAGAGCCTGAGTCCTGAGTCCTGAACTGAGACCATGAATGAGTTTGAAGACAGGATGGAGAAGTTGTTAGAGGAAGCAAAGTTGGCACTGGCCAAAGTGAAGAACATGACTCAGTACTACAACCAGCACTGCATTCCAGCTCCCAAGTATTGCATAGGTGACCAAGTCTTCCTCAATGGATCTGACATCTGCACAACCTGACCCTCCCAGAAACTCAGTCACTGCTACCTCAGACCATATGTCATCCAGAGCCGAGTGGGGAGACACTTGTATAGACTCAAGCTCCCCCCATCCATGTCCCAACTTCATCCAGTCTTTAATGTGGTCAAGCTTATCCCAGCCTCCAAAGACCTGATCCCTGGCTGAAGAGCCAAACTGCTCCTGCTGCTGGAGCTGGTAGAAGGAGAGGAACATTACATAGTGAAGAGGGTGTTAGACAGTTGGTTGATGAGGGGCCAACTCTACTTCCTAATGAAATGGGAGGGGTATGGGTATGAGGAGAACACCTGGGTGGCAGAAGAGGATATGGCAGCATTAGCAAAGGTACAGGAATTCTACCATGCACACCTGGGAGCATCCTGAAGGATTTGGTCAATGGCTTTTGAATCACTCATGGTGCATGCTTTGAGGATGCAGCACTCTAGAAGGGGAGGTGATGTCAGGGGACCACCCATTCTGAATCCTGAGCCAATACCAAGCAGATACATCCATACTGAGCATTATCAAACCAAACTGCACATTCAGACAATAAGTACTATCACGATGCCTTGGTCTGGATACCAGACATACCAAACTGAGAAGCTGGGGCATCAGCTCAAGTGCCATAACACTGGATACAGATTGTGGGGACTTCATACCTTCAGGCCCAATCAAGGGATAGGTATGCTGAGGAAGTAGGAATCAGATGATGAGTATATAGGTTGCATAGCTCACTAGCAAGGGATCCTAAGTTTTCCTCTTAGGTTTTCCCCCTTGCTAGCTTCAGCCATGTGACCTCAGTAACTCCAGCAAATGCTACAGGGGTTACCCTTACAGTTTTTAACCCACTATTTCTTTGATTTATAACAACAAAAAAATAGGTATAATGAAAAAATCAGGAAAAAATCAAGTAAATTATTACCATTTATCACAGGGGTTTCCAGTGGTCATATTATACTTCTGTCTCCTTCCTTTACCATGAAAATTATTTCTTCTGCTAACAAGGTAAATATCATTTTGCTCTTCTTATTGGGTCTTTCCATCAGAAAATTTATGAGTCTAGAGAATTCAACTGTGGGTATAATATATCCTAGTTTATAAGAGAATATTTTAGAGATATTATATAATTTATTTCCAATGGTATATTAAGTATATAGCCAGAGTTGTTCAAACGTTGGGATAGTTTAAGTCACTGTATTATATATGCATGCATAATTTTTATGTATATACAACCCCTAAACAGTAGACTGCAAGAATTGACTTGGGACAGCAGAGACCAGGTCACATGGTTTTGGTTGGTTGGAAGAACAGGGGGAGGGCTACTGTATATATATTCAGTGTCTTAGAAATGCCAAACATGGATTTGCTACTGCAATCCCAAAATATGGTCTTATATTGCATGAGATTGCTCAATAGAATCCTTTCACAGTGTAGAAAATTGTAACCAAGACACTTTTAATTAGTATTCAAATTTATTTTTCACATATTGAAAATCTTAGCTTATTGGTACCAAAAATATGATCCCCAGTGCCTACAAAGCACAGGATCACAGGATAGCCAACAACATGGTGATGAGGCATGGTTTACAGGAAAGAAGTCGGTTATTTCTGAACAGCCATCATAAGCCTTCTTCCAATGGCTCTTGTGCTGAAACTTAGTGGTCCATAACTGTCTCATTTATACAACAGGTCTGATCTACTTTGCTATCTATCACAAGGTGAGTTGTAAATAACTGGGTGACAATTAATTCAACTCACATACCTGGTTTGGTTTGGTTTCAGATGTTCAGGGAGACCATTGGAATACAGTCTCCGTGTTGCTGATATTGACCCATCGGAGGAGAATTCTCCTGACAGTCTGTATGCTAAGCCAGGGTCAGAGGAATAGTGGATTTGATAAAACTTGTTTTCAGCCTGTTTCAACTGTTGTTTGGCTTGCACAGACTTTTGGGACGAAGCATCGTCACACCTAATAGTAAGAAAATTTCTACAAAAATGCTGAAAAAAAAAACAGCTTATAACTATTTTAGCATATAATCTCGATCTGGACTTATGGAAACGTCTCTAGATAGCTGTGGAGATGCTGTGTTTGTGCTCCGTGAACTGTAGGACACTCCTCGATGATGGTTAGAGTGACTTCTACAATAATTTAAACTGACACATTCTTAAAAACATACATTATGTCCAGACTCAAACCAGTCAACTACATGTGTCTAGTGTCTATTTTATCAATGATCAATCTCATACCATCTGGATGCCCAAATTATGTGGGTTCAAGTTTAGGCCCAAACCTGAGTAAAAGTGAACGGACCTAGAATTATGATTTATATAGGCAGTCCTGTGCCATGACATATATTTGAGAGATACGCAGCTGAATGAACCGCAGTTTGAATCCTGTGTTAGATCCGGTACCACTTTACGCAGAGCAAAGGCAGTCAGTTTACATCTTGCTTCCTCCTAACTGCGGTGGTATCGGAAACAGTTTTCCGCGATTTCGTGACACAGTGACCGTAACCATTACCTTTCGCCAGCGCTGCGCAAGTTTTGACCCTTGTTGAACGTTAACACACTCTTTCTCCTTCAACCTACTTCTAAACAAAATACCCCGCACTCAATATGGCCAGGGATAGATTAGCAGCCATGCGTGTGAGCATCATGCTTGTTAAATATGCTCCTTTTAACTTGGATCATGTCCACAGGCCCAGCAACAGGGCAATAAGTGAAGTCGCCTTGATATTACACGTTTACTTTCTCTTTAAATCTCAATCGCACTATTAGCGACAACCCCTCGTACTCTTCCCAACCAACTGGAGACAACGCAGGAGGCTATCAGAGCCGCCGTCCCAATCCATACGCCCAGCAAGATGACCCCTATGAAATGACTGACATCAGCCAAGGAAGTAACGTTCCTCTCACCTCTGGAGTTGTTGGGGATGACATGTCTGCGTTTTATTCCGAGGTAGGTCGAGTTTCGGAGCCCATCAAAAATGAATGACATTCAATGATTTGTGCGCTATCAGATCAGCTCCATACAAGACAGTCTCAGGACTTTCAATGACAATGTGTCACGTATCTCGGATCTCCACTCGCGCTCCTTGAACAATATGGACGAAGCAGCGGCGCAGCGCAATGCGAATCAGCTTGCAGGTTTAGTAGAGGAGACCAGTGCCCTGAGTAATGAGCTCAAAATTCGCATCAAGACCCTGCAGAAGAAGGGTGGTAGCGGGAGAGACGGGCAAATCCGTAAACAACAAGCGCGTTTTATCGTCTGCATCAAAGGCACTATTTTTTTGACATCTGTGATACTTAATGCAGACCGGCTTAGTGAAGCAGAAATTCGTCGAAGCCATTCAGAATTATCAACAGGTGGAACAGCAGTACCGAGCCAAGTACAAACAACGCATGGAACGACAGTTTAAGATTGGTGAGTGATGCTACTGTGTTCCTGTTTTTCAACCTAATTTTTGTTTAGTCAAACCAGATGCTACTCCTGAGGAAGTGAAGGCTGTGGTCAATGATGACCAGGGTGGACAGATTTTCACTCAAGCTGTAAGTTTCCGACCCATCAGTAGCCTCCTCACTTCATGGCCCGTGTAACAGCTTCAATCTTCTAATCGGTACGGTGAGTCTCGTGCCGCTTATCGTGAGGTTCAAGAGCGCCACGAGGACATCAAAAAAATTGAGCGAACCCTTGGCGAGCTTGCGCAGCTGTTCAATGATGTAGGTCGTTGAACGGACAATTCTGAAGCGCTGATGTCTTATCCCATGTTAGATGAGCATTCTTGTCGAGCAGCAAGACGAGACTATTGACACTATCCAGGCTGCAGCCACCAGCGTTGAGAAGGACACTGAAGTCGGGTATGTACTTGAGTTTATTCCGAGCCGCTTCTTGAATTTTGACTCCGTTCAGATTACAATACACAGACAAAGCAGTTGCTTCAGCACGGGCTGCACGCAAGAAACGATGGATTTGCTTCATAATTATCCTCATCATTCTTGCTATCGTCGGCATAGTCGTCGGCATCCAGGTCTCGCAAAATACGAAGAAGTCTACGACCACGACCAGCTAATCATTTCTGGCCCATGTATGTATTGCTGCGAAGGATTTTATCACCCGGTTCTTTATCTCTTTTCACTATCAAAGCCCAAATGCACCAACGAATTATATATTGCAATACGGACCATACCATTTTGGTTTCACATTCCTTTTTTTTTCATCCATTTTGTTTTTTGAAACATGTCCTTTCATCTCACCATAAGGTAATCAGCGTGGATATATGTACATCCATAATCCACATTAGGACAATATCTACCACATACCATCCAGTGTGCAAAATTAATTACCCCACCCTAAACGCGATAAGGTATATAATATTGTTATTTGCTCTCAAAAGCAGAGGATTAGAACAATTGTGAAAGTTTATGCCTCAGACATGTTATGGTCTAATCTAATCCTCCATTTCTTTCGTTCATTGGTCTATTGTTCCTTAGCCATCTTCAATTCAAGTGTCATTTACTATGCTCTGCCCTGATTAGTTCATTACCTTTACATCACTTTGGCTATCTTCTCCTATCATATTTGCATACTTTAGCTATTATTGCTCTAGTTTTCCTGGTAATTAACTCTGCATGTTTCTAGCTATTCTGCAGCTTGAACAACAAGTTAACTTCCGCACAGGCTCTAGTCTCTAAGCCCTCTGTCTCATTTATCACTAACTCTATTGGTAAGGGTAACCCAAATAAATATGGGCTGAGAGAGGGGAATCTATAAAAAAGCTAAGGATTCCCTCCATTAGTAAGTTTACTATATACCATCTGAACTGTAGTATCATTCATCACCTAGTTAGAACCCTGCTAACTATATCATTGACCACTGGCTACTAGGATAATTTCCTTTTGTATCTAGCCTAGCCTAGCTCTATTAAAAACATGGGTGAGGTTCTTGTGTAAGCTTGGTTCAGTTGAAACTTTGGCAAGGTTCAGAGTAGGGCTTGGTTTTAGGTTATATGCTACACCATTCAGACCTTGGAGTATCCCTAATTTTCAAGGGTGAGGTTTACAGAACTGAGTGGGGAATCTTAGTTGATTTTCTGAATACTAAACCATTAATTAACATACATATTATATACTAGTTTAGTATTTCAAATAGTTATCTTGATTTCAAATTAAAGAACAAGGGGATGCCCAAACAGGAATTAAAACAAGGGCAAGGTGAAATAAGGGGAAGTCAGAACAAAGGAAGCAAGAGAAGTATTACTAAGGTTGTTGTGAGGTTCAATGGAATTACTTAATAAGGAAAATAGTTTGAACAAATATATTAAACTGAATAAAGGAAAGGCTATGAGTGAGGTCTAGACTTAAAAGGCTGAAAACAGAGTTACTAGGAAAGTGTTAAAGCCATGAGTAGCTTAGACTAAATATGGAGGTTACCAAGGTTTAGTTTAGTCTAATGTATCAAGGTGCAGATATGACTTGGTGTGAGGGCAATGCTATTAACAAAGTCACAACAACAAGATACTCCAATATTTAATGAGCTGATAAGGGGCTTTCCACCTAGTGTAGTGGTAATCCTCAGTTTATACAAAGGTTACTAGCAATAAATACATAGAAAGCCCACCTGGTGTAGCGGTAATCCTCAGAGATCAAGCTGAGGGGTAACTGTTACACCAGTCACACTTATATACCCTAGTGGAAGGTTACAGAAGGTGATGGAAAGTGATGGAAAGTTACAGAAAGTGATGGAAACTTCCACAAGGTTACAGAAAGTCATGGAAGGACATAAACAAGAAACAACAATTGACAACAAACTCCAAGCTGAACCCTGACACTTGGTTTCAACTTTTATGTTATGCCCACTCAGAGATGTTCCGGTTATGTTATTGTATTTCAGAGGGTATGATCAGTAGCTGAAGTATTGGGACTAAATGAGGGGCCATATTAGGAAGTGTAATGTGGGAGCTTAATTCAATTTTTGAACTAAAGAACATATATTTATGTCCCTCTTGACTCCAAGCTATGGCATGACATTGTCAAAGCACACCATGATGCAAGCACCACTGGTCATCCTGATTGCTGGAAGACAACTGAACTCATGTCTCAGAGCTACTGGTGGCCTGGAATGGGACAGTATATTGCCAAATATGTAAAGGCCTGTGTAGGACCAAAACCTTCCCAACCCTCCCCATTGGCAAACTTCTCCATAATCATATTCCAAACCGCATATGGCAAGTTATCACTGTTGATCTAATCACAGAACTACCTACCAGTCATGGCTACAATGCTCTTCTCATCACTGTAGATCACCTCTCAAAGCATACACACATCATTCCCACCACATCTGATGTGGACTTGGTAGGAATTGCCAGACTTTTCCATGACCATGTTTGGAAATTCCATGGACTACCAGAGGAAGTCATCAGTGACTGTGGCACCCAATTCATCTCCCAGTTCATGTGAGAATTAAACAAGCTCCTAGGTATCAAGGTTGCTGCCTCCACAGCTTACCACCCACAATCTGATAGCCAAACTGAAAGGGTCAACCAAGAGATTGAGCAATACCTCTGACTCTTTGTCAACCAGTGTCAAGATGACTGTTTAGATTGGATCTCTCTTGCTGAGTTTGCATACAATAATCAAATTCACTCTGCAATGCAGACTACCCCCTTCATGCTTGACAGTGGTCAACATCCAAGACTTGGACTAGAACCAACCCAAGAAACCCAATTGGAAGTACTGGATAAATTCAACATTCGCATGGAAAAGGCCACTAATGAAGCTCACTCTGCCCTGTCAAAGACTGCATATGACATGGCACGGTTCTATGACTTGCACCACCAGGCTGCTCCCACATACAAGATTGGTAATAAGGTCTGGCTAAACACACAAAACATTACCACCACTCACCCAATGAAGAAGTTGGATCAGAATTGGTTGGGTCCTGTACAGTGAACAAGGTTGTGTTACAGAATGCCTATGGCCTCCAACTCCCACTATCTTTTGGTTGCACCCATCCCATCTTCTCTGTCAACCTCCTACACCCCTAACAAGAGGATCCAATCTAAGAACAACATGCTCAACCCCCCCCTCCTCCTGTTATTTAAGACAGAGTCCCTGGGTATGAAGTCGAGAGGATCCTAGACAGCAGGGTCTACCAAGGACGACTAGAATAACTAGTCCATTAGAAGGGTTATGGAACTGCAGATGATTCCTGACTACCTGTGAAGGATGTCTCTGGAGCAAAGCGACTTGTCATGGAATTTCACCGACAAAACCCCAAAGCCTCACAATGCATATCAGCTACTCTATATGCCACCCTCCCCTTTTGAACTCTAGAAAACTTCATAGAAACTCCCAAGTGACACCTCTTTGATTGGACAGAAGGAAGGAACCTAGCACATGACACTCTAACCCCAAAAATTATATAACATTTACTATTAATCCTCCCCCACTTGATAGCAAGCAACCTCTTCACTACAACATGACCAGCCAATCCAGCCAACAGAGTCTCATCCCACTTGAATCCTACCCTATATCATTGCACTGGTCCATTGACCCAAAGGACATTAAACAAATTGAGAGACTCCTTGAACTCCCAGCTCCACCCAAACCTATCTTCTCCATTCCCTGGCAAAAGAAACCTCTCACTCGCCTGCCCTATGAGGCTGGAGATGTAATATTCCTCAGCTGAGATTCAATCCCCTGCACATTTGAGGGATTCACTGGGAGGAGGACTCGCAACACCATAGGGGAGTACATGTGAGAGGCATCTTTCAAAACCTTCAGCAATTCCTTCAGTGCCCACAGCAATCACTACTTGGATCACAAGTGTGCCCTCCAACTGTACCCTGGGGTAGAACTCAAGCAAAACCTGACCTGGACCTGCCCCTCACTCTGGAAGAGACTGACAAGATGTGTTAGCTGGTGCTTCTGTTAACAAAACTCCACATTGAGATGACATGCATTGAAAGGGGGGTGATGTCAGGGTTCAGCCTGGAGTTCAGTTTGGAGTTCATCATCAGTTGTTGTTTCCTGTTTATTGTTAGAAATATATGGTGATTTTATTTTTTATTTTCTTATTTTTGTACTATTATTGCGCGTACTTCTATTGCATGCGTTTTCTTGTCTCATCTGTGACATCTGTGATGTATGACACGCAATGTCACATTTGTAGCTAACACATGTGACTCATGTATTGTCACTCGCATGCGTCATATATGATGTGTGCACGCATAAAAGTATTTTCCTTTGAATTTGCGTATTTTTCATGTATAAGTAGCATAGTTTCTGATTGTAAAAAATAACAATAAAAAGAGTCAGCTTTGGTCTGACCACTCATGAGCTCATCATGAGTCCAGCAAGTCATCACATTCTTGATCTCTAAAATTATTTCATAACATTTATATCTTTCCATGCCTTTCCATGCCTTGCATCTGCAGATTACATAATAAGCACCAGGCTAGGATATATAAGTGTGACTGGTGTAACAGTTACCCCTCAGCTTGATCTCTGAAAATTACCACTACACCAGGTGGGCTCTCTATGTACTTACTACTAGTAACTCTTGTATAAACTGAGGATTACTGCTGCACCAGGTGGAAAACTCCCTTATCAGCTCATTAATATTGGAGTATCTTTGTGTTGTGACCTTGTCAATAACATTACCCTCATAATTATCCTGCAATGTTCTACTTGAGCATAAAACCAGCACTTAATTGAACACTAGGAACAAACCCAATTTGGACAAGATCCAAGCCTATATTGTCAGGGGACAACCTGTTTAAAGCCCCAAGCCAAAACTGAACCAGCTTGGCTGGGAGTGCATCAAATGACCTGAGGTTTTTGGTAAAAGCTCCCAAACATTTGGCACCTTTGGGGCCACTGAACAGCTTGGCACTTACCCATGAAGTTCTCAAGCCAGGAACTGAGACTTAAGGTGGGATATTGAGGATGAGGGAGAGCTGAGGAGAGCTCAGCTCAACCCAAGGCTAAGCTCACTTAGGCTGAAGGAAGGTACCTTAGCCAGCATCTTTAGGGCTGAGGGCCTGAACCTTGGCTCAGGTCCCCAGAAGTTAGCTCCAGGGACATCAACTATTTAAAGGATGGGTACACATGTTGGGTTTATGAATAAATGCAGAGATCAATGACTCAGGGTGATCCTTCACTACTATAACTCTTTGTCATAATTTCTATTGATAAAATTCTCTTGTTGTTCTGGCAACAAGACTTCCGGAGGCTTTCCAGTCAATCCAACACTTTAGTGCCAGTACTGGGAACTTGGTACTGATTTCTGAGAATGCTGTAAATTTAATAACAATTGAAGCTGCAGTCTGTGATGCTCCAAACATTGTGAGCAATTGATCCTGAGTGATGAAAACCTATCTAGAGTGTCCCAGAACTTGAACAATGAGTGTGAAGCAGTAGAGTAATGATTTAGTAGTTAAACTGATTGAGCACCAGTTCAAACAAGGAGAAAATAATCATTAGACAATTATTCACTGAAGTACTACCTATGAGACACTGTAGTACTTATACAAGGAGTCAATACCTAGTTACTAATGAAAAGAAAAAAGAAATACAACTTGATCTGGTCAGAAGCAATGGATTTCCATGCTGTACAAAGTTAGGCAGTTGAATATATCATAGCCAGGTTATTGGAAATAGAGAAAATAATTGGAAATCCTTTCTGGACCTTCTTTCTTTGATCCTCTCTTGTCCCTTGTGCTACACTATATCAATAGCACACTGTAAGAAGTGTGAATTGATTGGTAACTTCTGGTGGTGGCATATATGTGGTTGCCTGGTCTCTCCCTGAGTCCCTATCTGATCCAGACCTTTTCCATTCTATTTCTACTTTATTTCCAATAAATTCCTGCTTGGTCTGGTGTTCCTAATGTCCCTGTACCATCTCCTATTTCCATTCCATACCTTCCACTCATTTAGCCACCAAGGTGCTAAAGTGCTGGGAACTGAGTCTCATGTCCATAATACAAGTAAAAAATTTGTAGAGAGATTGTCAGGGGCTGACCCTTTTCAAACTCCAGTTCAACTCCGAGATCTCCTATTCAAACTCCAATTGATCTGTCACATCTGGGGTTGATCTGTCACATCTGGGGTTGATCTGTCACATCTGGGGTTAATCTGCCACATCTGGAATATCCATTACCTCTGTGACGCCCCATAACTAGACACTCTATGATGGAGGACAGGGGTCTAGAGCCAGGTACCTGGGCTTCAGACTTGGTACCAGGAGGTAGGCTCAGGTAACCCCAGATGGGTGCTTACAAAGAATGGACAGACCACTTATGTAAAGAGTATATATAGAGAGAGACTCCCTAGCAGCAGAATCCTTAGACTTCCCTCTTAGGATTTCCTCTGCTTAGGTGAGAACACTGGTCCTGCTGTATCTAGGTAGCAGTAATATAAACTTAGGATTTCCTCTGCTTAGCTCTGTGAGATACCTCTGGAATTACTAAGGGAGTTGCCCTTACATTAGGAAAGTCTCTCCTAATAGGATTGGGAGCCGTGTCACAGTACTGTCATAGGCAGCCTCAGACTTGATGAGAGTAACTCAGAGAGTACCACCTCCTGGACATACTTAACACCAGACTCCCCCTCCTTAGAAAGAGTAATGGA
>QFEC01017192.1:0-11644 GCA_003316585.1 Gomphus bonarii | reverse complement strand
GGCAGAACCAGATCACCTCCTTACTGGCATGGATGGCTGCAACATATTCAGCTTCGGTGGTCGAAAGTGCAATGATAGTTTGAAGCTTGCTAGACCAGCTTACTGCCCCAGTGCCCATTTTTATAAGATAGCCATTGGTGGACTTGCCATTGTCAGAGTTCCCAGCATGATCAGCATCGGAGAAGGATTGAAACAGTTCACCAGTAGAGGAGGGCGCAAAGGTGAGTTGGTGATCCATAGTGCCCTTAAGATAATGAAAAAGGTGTTTGACGGCCTTCCAGTGGGCCATGCCAGGATTTTGGTTAAAGCGATATAAGACTCCCACTGCATGTGCTATGTCAGGGTGGGTTGCAACAGAGAGGTACATGATAGAACCAACAGCTGACATATATGGGATATGTTTCATGGCTGTGGTTTCATCTGGAGTTGTAGGGCACATCACAGATGAGAGTTTGACCCCTGGATCCATAGGTGTAGTGACAGGAGTGCTGTCAACCAGGTTATAGTGATCTAGCATGTCCTGAATGTATTGATGTTGTGAGAGACATAACTCGTGCTTGGACCGATCGCGACTGATAGCAATGCCAAGTAAACTAGTCATAGGTCCTAGGTCACGCAGCTTGAACCGTTTAGCCAGTTCTGTCTTAATGTGACAGATTGTGGAGAGGGATTTGGATGCCAGGGTGAGATCATCCACAAAGATGGGTACAATGATCTTGACATCTTCATGGGTCCAGACATAAATGCTAGTGTCAGACTGAACACGAGTGAAGTGTAGGTCATGCAGGACAGTGTCTAGTTTCTTATTCCAGGCATGCGGTGACTGCTTCAGCCCATATAGCAATTTTAACAGTTGCCATACACAGTCAGATTTTCCCTGATGGAAGCCTTCTGGTTGTTGAAGGTAGACCTCAGAATCCAGATCCCCATTTAGAAAGGCACTGGATATGTCAAGGGACTCCAGTTCAAGGTCTTCTATAGCTGCAATAGCAAGTATGGCATGGAGTGCAGCAAATTTGGTCATAGGTGCAAAAGTTTCAGTGTAGTCAAGGCCAGGACGCTGACTATACCCCTTTTCAACAAGACGTGCCTTGTATCTCTCAATAGAGCCATCAGTATTGCGTTTGATTCTGAAGACCCAGTGCGAGCCAACAGCCTTGCGACCTGCAGGTAAGCAAACGAGTTCCCACATGCCATTCTCAATGAGCGCCTTCATTTCCTCTACAGCTGCCTCCAGATACCATTGACCATCAGGCTGTTTTAGTGCTTCAGTGAGTGTTTGTGGTTCAATATTACTGACCTGAAAGACATGGTCCATTGCTGCAACTGGTGACAAGAGGGCAACATCAAGACTGGAAGCACAGTCAGTGATCACGTCGTGCCCAGAGGTGATGTCGAGGGTTTGTTCTGGGGCACTGCAAGGTCTGTGACCTGAAATGCGTTGGTGGCACCATTACTGGCCTGTCCCAGAAGAATGCTATGGTCTATGCTTGGGATATGATCGGTTGCAGCGCCGTGAGCATCCGTCACATCAGGGGAAGATCCCGGAGCATGGATAGGATGGGCCAGGTTGCGAAGGCGTTAGCTGCGATGGAGTGGTGCTATAAGAGGTTACAGTGGGTCAGAAATGCACGGTGAGTCATGATCAACATTGTCTGTTTGCACAGGATGTTCACTGGTTGCTGTGGGGAAAACAGGGATGTCCACATAGTCCTCATCAGGCATGAGGGAATCATTAAGGAAGGTGCGTGAACCCAGAAAGAGCTGTTCATCAAATTTTGCATCATTGCTAATCAAGGGTTTTTTTGTGACTGGATTCCAGAATTTCCACCCCTTCACACTGGAGGGATACCCAATGAAGATACATTTTTGGGTATGTGATTCAAGTCCTCTTCATTGATCCTTTTGAACATGTACATAGGCTGTACATCCCCACACATGGAGGTGTTCAACAGATGGTTTCTTGCTGAACCATGCTTGAAATGGCATTTGGTTTGTGAGAAATCGTGTGGGACACCTGTTCCAGATGTGCACATAGGCAGCAAGGGCTTCACCCCAGAATGATGCAGGTAACTTTGCTTCATACAGCATTGTTGTGATAGCCTCAGATGCAGTTCTATTGGCTCACTCAGCAACACCATTTTGCTGAGGTGTAGCACGGACGGTGTGTTGACGTTCAATACCATGAGTCACCGTGAATTGTTCAAATTCTTTTGGCATATATTCACCTCCTTTATCATCACACAGGCACTTGATTTTGTGACCAAGTTGGGTTTCAGCCCATGCTTTGAATTGTTTAAAGGCACCTAGTATGTCATCTTTGTTCCGTAGTGGGTAAATTGACCTGAACTGTGTTTTGTCATCAATAAACGGTACCCAGTACCGATATCCTGAGTGGGTGCATGTTGGCATTGGGCCATGTAAATCAGTGTGGATAAGATCTAATGGTTTAGATGCTCATGTCATTGATGTAGGAAAGGGGTTTCAATGCTGTTTTCCAGCAAGGGAGGGTTTACATATGGTATGTGGTTTCTCATTTGATTTCACAGTTAATCCATCAACTAACTTTGACCCAATTAAGGATTTGACACTATCCATATTGAGATGCGCAAGTCGACGATGCCATAGGGTAATGTCGAAGGTAGAGGTGTGTGATATTTTCACAAGCTCAAGGACAGGTAAAGTGACACCATTTAAAACAGCGGTGTTTAAACTGTTTACTGAAGCGGTAAACCATAAGACTTTGTTTTGAATAAAGTTTATCTGATCTTCAAAGATGGTTACAGTGAAGTTTTTAGTTCAGGTCAGGTGTAGTACGGATAGCAGATTACTGTGCAAGGTTGGAACATGAAGTACTTTGGTAAATTCAAGGGTACGTGTATATTTTCCATCCAATCTTGGAGAGAACTGAACACTTCCTATCCCTGCATAATGGATGATTTTGTGATCTGCAAGTCGGATGGGAATAACGAGTGGTTGGTAATTTCATATCCATTCTTGATGTGGGGTTATATGAGATGTGGCCCCAGTGTCTACAATCCAGTCAACATCAGTGTTGAGCTGTGTGGATGCAGAGGATAATGTGAGATGTATGGTACTTGCATTTCTGGCAAACTCAGTGACTGAGGATTGATCTTGTGCAATTGACACTGTGTTTACATTCAGAGTGGAGTGAATGGGTGCGTTTTGTTCTTTTGAGGGTTGTGAGGCTGTCAATTGATGCTGAGTTTTTGATTGAGCTGCTAGATACCGGCGGCATGTTTCTTGTGTATGTCCTCTGTATTTACAGAAGACACACACTTTTGGCTGCTTTGAAGAAGAAGTGGATGCAGCAAGTGCAGAACTAGAGGCTGCTGCATTCCTGTGGCGACGCTGAGCTTCTTCGGTGACAAACGCACTTTGAAGTTTTTCTTTGTCTAGGTCTGTAAGAAGAAGTGTTGCTGATATGAAGGATGCATAGTCTTGAGGCAATGCTCGGATCATGGCCATGCAAGCTAATTCATCGTCCATCTGTTTTATGGTAAAGGTCGATGGACGAAGGTTTTGAATGGAGATAATGGCTTGGTCAACTCAGTTCATGAGTGATTGAAGTGATTTGTCTGGTGACATGCGGATTGCAAATAAGTCATCATACGCATTGAACCTTGTTCCAGGACATTTTTGAAGATGTACATTTTCTAATTTCAGCCCTTGACAGGGTCTGCTGCAATGTCATTCAGAAGGACCCTTTGATCAAGTTGAACGCCGAGAAAAATGTCACCTGCTGCTACAGAAGCATCTTCATCCCAGATTTCAGCTTTTGTACTGTCTACCAGCCTAGGCCTTTCTCCAGTTATGAGTTGCCATAGCTTCTTTCTTTGGAGTACAGCTCTCATCTCTCCTTTCCATTGAGGGTAGTTGGTGTTGTTTAAGAGGGTGAGACGAAAGCTAGGTCTGTCAGAGTTTGTGGTTTCGGAAGCCATGATGGTGATAAGAGCAAGTGTGTGAGTGGACACGAAGAAATTGTAGTGTGAAGTAGTTAGAGCCCAGGGCCCATAACCTGTTGGCAGAGGAAAATCTGTAGTAGACAACTAACAATGACACATAACAAAGTAGCTTGGGACTTGTCAATATACTGGACAAAGACAAGTCCCAACAATCGCCTTTTCAGCTTACATAAGGCGATTAAATAAGCGCCGAGATAGCGGCAAGTTGAAGAGAAAAGGAAAAGAGCAGTGGGATAAAATCACAGGCCAACACATCCTTGGTGACCTATTAGATCATGATCATGCATGATTGCATATATTGACAAGATATTGATCTATTCTGACACTATCAAACAACACTGGGAACACATCCACAAAATCTTACGATGACTCAGAAAACATGGCCTATATACTAAAGCTAGCAAATGCAAATGGCATAAAGATTTAGTCAAATTCCTCAGTTACATTCTCTGAACTGACAGCCTAACTATGTCTGAAGACAAAGTCAAAACCATCTGTGACTGGCCTGAGCTGAGAAAAGTCAAAGACATTCAGTCTTTCCTCAGCTTCACAAACTTTTACCATTATTTTATTTTCAACTATTCAGACATCACAGTACCCCTCACTTGGCTGACTCATAAGGGTACACACCCTGGGCATGGACCAAAGACTGTCAAAAATCTTTTGACTTCCTCAAGGCTGCCTTTAATTCTCCACCTATCCTGATGCATTGGGAATCCAACCAACTTTTGGTTGTGGAGACTGATGCTTCTGATTATGCTCTTGCAGCAATCCTCTCCACTATAAACTCTGAAGGTGAAATTCATCCAGTAGCCTTTCATTCACAAACTTTTACAGGTCTGGAACTCAACTATGATGTGTATGACAAAGAGTTGTTACCAATTTTTGAGGCTTTCAAACATTGGCAACACTCTCTGGAAGGCTTATCCAAACCAGTAGATGTCATTACCGACCATAAAAACCTTGAGTATTTCTCTACTACTAAAGTGTTGAGCTATCAGCAGGCATGTTAGTCTGAGTACCTATCTCAATTCAACCTCATGATTTGGTTCCATCCCAGGAAACTTGGCGCTAAGCCTGACACTTTAACTAGACAATGGGACATCTACCTAAAAGAGGGAGGTAGCAACTACAGTACCATCAATCCACAGAACCTTTGGCTGATCTTCACTTCTTCACAACTGGTAGAATCACTTTGCATGACTCAACTCATCATTCTGGCTCTTCGAGCAAGCATCATCATGGATTCTAAGACACTCCATTCTGACATCCTATCTGCACTCCCCACAGATCCCATAGCATCACAACATCTCAGTCCCCACCCAAAACCAAACCAAAGATGCAAACAGAAGATGGTTTTCTTCAGCTGGACAACAGAATCTACATACCCAAAACTAATAACCTCAGGTTAAGAGTACTTCAGTATAAGAACATTTATGTACTCTCAGGTCACTTTGGTCAAAACAACATATTGGCTCTCATTCACTGAGAATATACTTGGCCAGGCCTTCAAACTTTGGTTGTCAATGTCTGTAAATTTTGCACCACATGTATGCATTCCAAATCACACCAACACAAACCCTATGGCTTTCTGAAGCAACTACCAATCCCTGAGAGACCTTGAAATTCTATTTCAATGGATTTCATTGAACAACTCCCTCCATCCTTGGGATTCACTTCTATTCTGGTAATAGTCTGCAGACTCACTAAACAAAGTGTTTTCATTCCTATGGTTGATACAATTACCTCAGCTGAACTAGCAAAACTGTTCATGCTTCATGTCTTTTTGAAGCATAGCATGCCAAGTCATGTAACATCTGACCAAGGAAGCAAATTCATTTCTCACTTCTTCAGATCACTCAGTAAAGCCCTCAACATGCACTTACACTTCACCCCAGGTTATCATCCCAAAGCCAATGGTCAAACTGAACATGTAAATCAAACCCTGGAACAATATCTACCAGTCTACTGCAACTATCAGCAGGACAACTGGTCCAAACTGTTACCATTAGCTGAATTTGCTTACAATAATGCTCTGAACACTACTACAGGCATCTCCCCCTTCTTTGCTAATAAGGGACATCACCCAAATCTTACAGTTCACCCCAAATGAGACCTTACTTCCTCCCAAGCACACAAGTTTGCTATTGACTTAGGCCAACTTTATGAAGCTCTGAAAGAGCAAATCAGTCATGCTCAATCTTGGAACCAGACATTGGCTGACACCAGGTGACTCCCAGCTCCCAAGTTTGCAATTGGGTCCTCAGCTTTCATCAAAGTGCAATTCTTCCATACTACTCAGCTGACTAAGAAGCTTGCCAAAAAATACCTTGGTCCCTTTGAAGTCATAGCCAAAGCCAGTAGTCACTCCTATACTCTTCAGTTGCCTGACAACATGTGGACAGTCCATCTGGTCTTCCATGTCTCCATGCTCAAACCTGCAACTCCTAATGTCATACTGAACCAAGTTCAGGAACCCCCTCCACCTGTTGGAATAGATGGTAAAATCAAGAATGAGATAGCCAAAATCCTTGACTCAAAGGTAGACCGACACCAGAGACCCTGTAGCCTCCTTTACCTGGTCCATTGGGCTGGCTATGAAGGTACAGATGAAGAGACATCATGGATGCTTGCAACCAAACTAAGTCATGCTTCTAAAATCATCACCAAATTTCATTCTGCCTACCTGTTAGGATTCAGCTTGGAGTTTGGTTTGGAGTTCCTTGTCAGTTTGTTGTTTCTTGTTTATGTCTTTCCATGCCTTTCTGTGCCCTGCATCTGCAGATTACATAATAAGCGCCAGGCTAGGATATATAAGTGTGACTGGTGTAATGGTTACCCCTCAACTTGATCTCTGAGGATTACCGCTACACCAAATGGGCTCTTTATGTATTTCCTGCTAGTAACCCTTGTATAAACTCAGGATTACCACTACACCAGGTGGAAAACCCCATTATCAGCTCATTAATATTGGAGTATCTTGTTGTTGTGACCTCATCAATAGTGTTGCCCTCACACTACCCTGCTAAGCCAGGACCATGGTCCCCTTGATCTGATTCTGTTTTCTTTTCTGTTTTACTCCTGGTCTATTTTCCTAGTTATTCATGGTCATTTTATGTACAAATTACTATCCTAAATTTTCCTGTCTACCCTCATACCCCTCTTAGTTGTCTCTCTTATTACTTCTCATCCATTTTCCTTTAAGTCACTCTTACCTGAACCAAGTCTTACCTGAACTCAGCACTTCTCACTTGTCATTATTGACAAGATTAAGGGCTGGAGAGATACTAGAGAAATAAAGTTTTTTTATGTTGTTTTTGCTTGAATATGAATAAAATTTGTTTTCTTGTATTTTAGATGATTGTGGAGCGATGTAAAAGACTTTATTTTTATATTTACAAAGTTAGAACTAAAGATTACATGAATAGGAGAAGAGGAAAATGGTGAGACATGTTTACATAAGGGGATGATGCATACATGACATCATATGGGAAATACTTATTACATAGACATTGGGGGAGGAAGAAAACAACGAAAGATGATAAAGTACATACTAATAAACCTAAAGCCCAAAAAGCGAACATGTTTTATAAGGGCAGTGGCTGGCCAGGCTCATGCCGATCCTACGATGTATGTGAGCACAATAGGCGCTTTAGTTCAACTAAAGGTGAGTGGAATTTCTGACTAGGATGATTTAAGTCTTTGGACATGATGGAAATTATCGAGATGGTAAGGGAGATGAGTCTTCTGTAATTTTTGTATAATAGCAACTGGATTATGGATGGAAAATGATATTATTGTTTTTGTATAATGTTCACTTTTAGCACTGTTAAGCGCTCAGGGCGCTAAAGCGTCGAATACCTGTAAAAGGCTTTTGACAGTAAGTAAGGTGGGTTTTTGATAATATAAATAAAGTAAAGTGTTATCCGATCTGACAACCAGTATCAGATATAATAACATTTCACTTATATCGATATTTTCATTGTGGAGGGGATCCTGGGTCTCCGGCTTCAAAATACTTCCACATGGGCACTTTGTCTCAGGGGCAAACACATTGTAAAGGTAATAGATATCGATGGGGGACAAGGAAAAATGTAAAATAAATCTTGAAAAATAACTTCAATCAGGCCTGAATATCATATGGAAACAGCCAGCTGTATAGGCTCATCGTCGTCGACATCAGTCAAAAATACATGTAAATGTGCATATATACGCTTGTATGCACCTAGAATAGATCATATTTGCCATGCAACTTCAGAGTAATATTCCCTGACGTGCAGCAAATGGTTTTGATAGTAATAGCTTGTTAACTTCATCACAAAATTCGTCAGAGTCATTATTTTTCATGAAATTTGGGATTTTGCTCATTCTCTAACAATTATTCACACCTTACTCTTAGTTTCTCTTAGCCTTGCTCTTTTTTGATTCACTTTGGTTCACCTAATCTTTTAATCAATTTTATACAAACAATTTTTTTTACATTTCTATCTACTCCATGATTTCCTATCTCCATCCCCATCTTCCTTCTCTTCCCTGAGCCAACCCAAGCCAAACGCAAGCCACTCAGGCACCCTTGTGCCATCCAAAATCTTCAACTGGATGCTTACCAGCCAGTCTACTGACCCAGCCAGATGTTCCAGTGCAAGTGACTACCTCTCCATGAGGTGGTTCTGTGCATCCAATGGTGAAGCAAGGTGGCTCACCACCACACTCACTCACTCCAACACCTGCACCGACACCCCTCCTTCACTGGGCCTAAGTGCCTTCACCCAAGGCACCTTCACTTTTGGCCTCCTGGCTGACCCATCCTTTCCACCCTCCTTCACATCCATGTTGCTAAGTATGCTGTCACCTCACTTTCAGCCAACTGAAATGAGTAGCATGCCTGGGCCCAACATGACAAATTCTTTGGCCCACCACTAGCATGTTTCACACAGTGGGCCCTCAGTCCTCAACTGAGCTGCAGGCTGCTTGCCCTTTGACTAAAATTAAATAACAAATGTCAAAAAAATAATATAATAAATAAAAAATAAAAAATAATAAAACACTCACCTGGCAAGGTACCCTTGGTACCTCAGCCATCCCTGTCCCCTTGCTTGACCCAGCCTGTGCATTCTTGGGTCATTTCAGCAGAACTGGCTTTGTTGCCCTAACTTTCTTCAGGGCATCATGTGTCTTGAGCACATAGGCCCTCTTTTCATTCTTGGCTGGCTCAGCTGCATCATCTTCAACAGCCTGTGGCTGGGCTGGTGGGGTTAGTTGAGCAGTCCCTGCTGCTTTGTTTTCAGCCACCCTCTGTGCAGCCTCCTCCTTGGCTTGCCTCTCAGCCAACCTCCTCTCCACCTCTTCTTTCCTCTTCTTCTCTTCCTCCTCACATCTCTCCCTCTTCTTCTCTTCCTCCTCACTTCTCTTCCTCCTCACATCTCTCCCTCTTCTTCTCTTCCTCCTCACATCTCTCCCTCTTCTTCTCTTCCTCCTCACATCTCTCCCTCTCCTCCCACTCCCTCTCCTCCCACTCACACTGTTCACACTTGTACTGTTCTTTTGCTTTGCACTCTTTGCACTTTTTTTTCATGAATGCATTGGCATTCTTGTTGACACACCTCAAACACACACTCTTCTTCATTGGTTTCATATCCCATAGTGGCATGGGATGTGATGGGTGATGGTGGTGGAAGAAGATGACTGATGGGAAGCCCCCCCTGAGAAATTCAATCCCCAAACAATCCACTTACCTCAGATAGGCATTCAAAACCTTAAAAGTTCAAACTCTGCTTACCAGCTTCATGGGTTCAGCCATTAAGAGGGAGGTACTGTCAAAGTATGATTTACCAAACCTTAGTTCACTTGGTTGTACCAACTGAAATCCCCATGTACTATATAACAAGTTACAGACTTACAAGTCATACAAGTACATTTGGTTCAGCTTGGTACATTCCACTTCATTCTATTCCCTTTTAATCATTCTCTTTGCTTTGGTACCCCTTGGTACATGTATGGGCATGTATGCCCACTCCCTACATTTTACCTATTCTTGTGTTCATTCCTTACAGTTTAGTTGCCATCCTTATGCAGCCCTGTTGCATACCTTATGGTAACTCTGTTTTCTATATAAGTGGTTGGTTCCATGTACATATTCTCTGACAAGATTAAGGGCCGAAGAGATATAGAGTAAAGATAAGGTTTTTATGTTATTTTTGTTAAAATTGTTGATAAAAAAATTTTTTTTTCTTTGTAGTGATTGTGGAGCAATAGAAAAGACTATTATTTGTTTTTACAGAGTTAGAACTAAATATTACATGAATAGGAGGCAAAGGAAATGGTGAGACATGTGTACATGAGGGGATAATGCATACATGACATCATATAGGAAATACACTTTATACAGACATTGGAGAAGGAAGAAAACAATGAAAGATAATAAAGTACATACAAATTATTTTAGAGCCAGAAAAGTGAACATGTTTTATAAGGTTGGTGGCTGGCCAGGCTCATGCCAGTCCTATGATGTACACGAGCACAATGGGGGCTTCGGTTTGGCTAACAATGTGTGAAATTTCAAATTAAGAAGATTTGAGTTTTCAGACATGATGGGAATTATAACGATGATTGAGGAGGTAAATGTTCTGTTATTTTTGTATGATAGAAATTGATCTGTGGATGGGAAATGATTTTATTGTTTTGTATAATGTTTGTTTTTAGCATCTTTAAGTGCTCAGGGCACTAAAGCATTGAATACCTGTAAAAGGCTTTTGACAGTAAGCAAAACTATTTTTTGATAATACAAATAAAGTAAAGTATTGTTGTATCTGATAACCAGTATCAGATATGATAACATTTCACTTATATCAATATTCTCATTGTAGATGGGATCCCAGGTTTTCAGCTATGAAATACTTCCACATGGGCACTTCGTCTTGGGGGCAAGTGAATTGCAAAGACAATAGAATTCAATGGAGGACAAGGAAAAATATGAAATAAATCTTGAAAAATAGCTTTAGTCAGGCCTGAATATTATGTGAAAACAGCTAGCCATATAGGCTCATCGTCATCAACATTGGTGGAAAATATGCATAAATGTGCATATATGTGCTTATATGCACTCCAAATAGGTTGGATCTGCCATGCAACATCACAGTAACATTCCCTGATATGCAACAAATGGTTTTGATCATGATAGCTTGTTAACTTGTCATAGAATTCATCAGAATCATTATTTTTCATGAGATTTGTGATTTTGCTCATTATCTAACATTCTCCATTAAGATTATTACCTAAGTTAGGCATATGCTCTCAGTCCCTAAGTCCATCATCCAACTGTTTGGTACCAACAATCTCAGGAACAGACCAAACTTCTGTCCAAAATCCAGTGGCACAGACAGGTAGATAGGCGCAATTGTGAGGGTGACGCCACTGACAAGGTCACAACAACAAGATACTCCAATGTTTAGTGAGCTGATAAGGGTAATTTCCACCTGGAGTAGCAGTAATCCTCAGTTTATACAAGGTTACTAGTAATAAATACATAGAGAGCCCACCTGGTGTAGCGGTAATCCTCAGTGATCAAGCTGAGGGGTAACTGTTACACCAGTCACACTTATATACCCTATGTTAATGCCACAGGTGCACAGCTGGTAAATGGCGAGGCTGACAAGTTT
>QFEC01017171.1:0-10062 GCA_003316585.1 Gomphus bonarii | reverse complement strand
GTTTTGATTGGAGGCATTCAGAAGGTAAGCATCATTGTTCTCTTTCTCCCCCACAATCTGAACTGGGTTTGGCACCAATAGTGGCTCATTGTCAAATGTTACATTATGTCCGATTGTGATGTGCCACTTGCTCCCCCAGTATATGCGGTGTCCTTTGCTGATGCCACTGTACCCTACCCAATGACCTTTGGAGGCTTTTGGGTCAAGTTTTCCTCCATTTGTTTTCATAATGAAGACCTTGGCACCCTAGTCTGGTAGCCCTGAAAGGTCTGGTTTGGTTTTGTACATCACCTCATATGGTGTCCTTCCATTTAAGGCATGTGTTGAGGTTCTATTCTTCAGCCACACAGCATGATACACAGCCTCTGGCCACAGGTTCTTTTCTAGGTTTGCCACAATTAATATGGCTCATGCATGTTCCAACAAGGTCTGGTTCAGTCTTTCAGCTACCCTGTTTTCCTCTGGAGTGTCGTGGACGGTCAAGCTTCTGATAGTACCCCAAGACTTGAGGTGGTCTGTGAAGTCATTTGAGAGTATTCACCTCCCCTGTCTGACTGTAACACTTTGATCCATTTACCATACTGTGTTTCTAGCCATGCTTCGTATTCCTTATATTTGGTGAAGACTTCAGCTTTGTTTCATAAGCAGTATATCGATGTCCACCTTGTACTGTCATCTGTCAAGCTAACATAGTATGTTTTCCCATTGTAGCTTTGTGGGGTAGCTGGTCCCCATACATCTGTGTGTATCTTATCTCCAAGAGCCAGCGATATCTGTCCTTCCCTTTCTTTAGGGATAGGCTTCCTGGTTGGTTTTGCTTTGGCACACACAGAGCAGAAGGTAGGTGTCGCCTTTGGATCTAACTCCAGACTGGTTATTGACTTTTGCTCTACCATCCGCTTTACTATAGCTGGTGATATGTGGCCCAACTTGCGGTGCCGCTCGTCCAGGGTGGATATCCTTACACCAGCAAGTGCACTTGTATGTGCCTCGTTTATGTCATCCACACGGTAGAGTCCACATTTCTGAAGTATTTGACCAACTGTCACCTTTAGTGTCTCTAATACAGCACATGCAGTTCTTGAGTGTCACAGTGAACCTGGCTGCATCACATTTTGCCAGCAACACAAGAGTATACCCTAGCTTTGGGCAGAACAGCATGTCCTTGAGTGTAACAGACGTGTTGCCCTTTGCATTGGATGGTGGTGAGTTTCATCTGCCCCACTCCAGTTGCCATGAATACGGTCTTATCTGCAGCCTTCACAGCTTTAGGCTCAATACTCTTGAACTTGGTGAATCTTTCCTGGTCTGGTGACATGTGCCTGGAGGCTTTTGAGTTGTCTATAACAGTGCTGGAAGCTGTGTGCTTGTTCGCAACAGCTGAAACCACCTTTTGGTCGACCCATGAAGTGAATGCATAGTCGTCCTGGGCTTGGGCTATGTGAGCACCCTGTTCCCTTTTTGGTTTGTCACTCCCTGATTTCTTCTTTGCTTTCTTGGGGAATTTGGAGTTGATATGCCCCTTTTCCCCACAGGTCCAGCATTCAATCTTGGGGTTAATTGAGCCTCCGCTGGGGCCATCTGTGCCTTTCTTCCTCTCTGATTACCCCTTTCCGCCCTTTGCCACCATTGCATTCTCAGTTGCCTTCGACTTGGCCTCTTTGATTTGGAGTCAATCAAATTCCTCTAGGATGGACTCTATAATAACTTTGGGGCTGAGTGTGGTAGGTGTGGCTCAATTCTGAAGTGATATGGTATTGATCAGGGGCCGATAGGATTGCAGTAGGGAGGCAAGTATGAGTGTTGTGAGGTCTGTATCACTGACTACTTCTCCCGTTCCCTTTAGTTGCTCATCCATTACATTCAGGTTTTGGATGTGTGCCTTCACATTTGAGTCTTCTTGGCACGTGAGTGCATATAACCTGCGCCTCAGGTCCACTATGACTGTGAGTGCCCTTTTTTCATGTTTGTTACAGAGCACATCCCACATATCTTTCCCAGTTACAAGGCCTTGGATTTCAATGGCCAGACTCTCAAGGATTGTGGTGAGAACTTGAGCTTTAATCAGGGCTTTGTGCTGATTGTACACATCCCATTTGTCCTCTAGGTTCTCCAACTCCTCAATCTCTTCGTCCATCATCTTGTATGCGGCTGGGTACACCAGGATCTGTTTTGGTAGGCATGAGGTTCCTTCAAGGTGACATTGAACTCCTTTGTGAGATCTGAGGGTATTGAGAGTTTGTTGCTTCCAGGTGATCCAGTTTGTCCTGTCGGTGGCTAGGCAAGGGATACCAAAGGATTTAGCTTTACCACTTGAGGTCGATTTAGAGTTGGCGGGGCCCATAACCTGTTGATATAGCAGTAGTAACTCTGTAAGATAATCTGTAAGATAATCTATGTCACCTCAGTGATAAAAATCACTGAGTCAATTCTGTAACTACCTGTAAGATAATCTATGTCTAACTAGGTAGTCAGCTGATTAAACAAAACAAGCTCTATGAGTAGACTCACCACCTGAGTGATAACAAACACTGAGGGGCTTTGTCTAAAGTGCCCTACATATATAAGGAGTCCAGCCTGACAACCGGTGTTCCATGTTATAGATAAAGGAATAAAGGAAGCCATTCTAGATGGATACATAGTTAAAACAACCAAAAAATAGATATTAGGAGGAATTAGTACAAGAACAGTAGCTATATGCATGGGACATTAAAGATAACTAAAATACAAAGCCACCAGAAAAAGAATCTCATCAGTAGCTACATTTCCCATCATTCTATGAATTTTTTACTTGTATTACTGGTACAGGGCTTGATTCACGGCACTTTAGTGCCTCAGCAGCTAAAGGAGCAGGAAGCATAGGATGGAGATAGGAGATAATGAAGAGACACTAGGAACAGCGGATACAGTGGGAATACATTAGAAATACCATTAGAATGGAACAGAAGAGGTCTGGAGGAGTTTGGAACAAAGGGAAAGCCAAAACAGGCACATATATGTCACCACCAAGGAATGCTGATTGATCTACTGGTCATACAGTGTGCTACTGGTATTGGGTAGCATACGAGACATAAGAGGATCAGAAAAGGAAGGATCAGGACAAGTTACAGCCATCTTTTTCTATTTGCAATAACCCGGGTATTGCATATGCAGCTGCCTAAGTTTGTACAGCGCAGAAATCCGTCGCTTCTCACCAGATATGGTTGTATTTTCTTTTTCTCTTCGCTAGTAGTTCAGGGGGACATGATATCTATAAGTACCACAAGTGTTTGTAGTTAGTACTTCATTGGATAATTGTCTATCAATTATTCTCTCCTTGTTTGAACCAGTGCTCAATCAGTTTAACTACTATTTTGTTACTCTACTGCTTCACACTTGTCATTCGAGCTATGGATCACTCCAGATAGGTCACAGTTATATCAGACTAGTTACTCACAAGTTTTGGAGTGCTATAGACTGCAAATACAATTGTTATTGGATTTACAGTGTTCTCAGAAATCAGTACCAAGCTCTTGGTACTGGTGCTAAAGGGCCAAATTGACCAGAAAGCCTCCAGAAGAGTTTATTGTCAGAACAATAAAGCTTTTACACCTACACAAAATATAGTATCACTAAGTAGTAGCTTAGGATCCCCCTGGACCATCAAATCTCTGCCAGATAACCTCAACATTCCAGGCTGACTCCATACCTTCACTAGCCTCCTGAGGCCTCATGCACTTGTCCACAAGTGCACTGGCAAACTAACTACTTGTAACATGATAAATAACTATCATCTACTTAGGATTGAATGAGTGAGCCTGCAAATACTTCCTTCAGGTTTCACCCAGCCCTTTAGCACTGGTTCAGGTGACTCAGCAGGTGACACATATACAGGTGGCAACAACATCTTGGTCTTGGCTTGGGCATTCTTGTAGTGCGCTTCTGCCAGTCTTTGCAAGGTCATCTGCATGGCTTGGACATATTCTGGTTTGGGAGGTAGCATCATGTACATCAGTCTGTCTCCTTCCTCCAACTCATCCCAAGGCCCCTCTGGCCCAGCATCACCCTCCTCGCCACCTTCCTCCTGCTCATTCTCTTCCTCAGACAGCTTCAAGAATGGGCCAGCTTGGCACATGCAGATCTGCTGCTCAGTCTTTCAGGTCTCCTTCCATTCCTCTTGAAATTTGGCTTGGCAAGTGTGGCACTGGTCCAGGCATTGGTTCATCTTTATCTTCCCAGGTTGCCAGTTGATCTTGGGATTGTGCTTCTCCAGCCAGGTGAACCTGAGAATAATAATCTGCCTGCCCAGGTCAGTGACTGTGAAGGTGGTGTGCTTGGAGTGGACTTCTACTCAGAGAATCACATCCACTATCTCTTGAATAAACCCTGCTTTATTGGGGGATCAATCCACATTGTAGATGGGAATTGGCTGTTGGAGTTTCCAGGTGGTGAGGCAATGATGTTCAGCATAGGCTCAATTCATGAACAGTCCCAAGGCTCCACTATCAATGAGGGTGGATCCTGATTTGACTTGTGCCCATTGTCTGGATCTCAACCTTAATGACAAGAGATTTAGGGCTTGGGTCACCTGCAATCACATATTTATTTGGGAGCTTTCATTCCCACTTTTGGAGCCAGACCCAAGGGGGTTTTGATGGTCTAGGGGCATCAGGTTTGGGTGTGACTGTTTCCGTTTCAGTTTGGTTTGGTTGAATGGGGGCTGTTTCACATTCTACTTCCAAATACAAGAACTGGTTATGCACAGGCAGTGGAGGCACACTATTCATCCACTGTGGGCTCCAAAGCCCTCTTCTTCCCTTTCTAATGTTTCCACCACTCTGGTTTCTAACCCTATCTTGGTCTCAGTTTTGGCTTCAGCTGATGGAATGCTCAATGTGTTGGCCAGGGATAATAGTTCAGGCAACAGTTCCAATCATTCTTCTATGCTTATGGTCCAGATATTGAACAAGAGGGGGCACTCTCAGGCATAGTGGCCCCTTGTTTCATGCATCAAAGGCAGACTCCTGGAAGTGCAACTTGGGGTCAAGTTCAGTTGATTTCCATGGGGGTTGGGCCATTTTGGGGCATGGTGAAGACCGGTGGGACTGGCTGCCAAGGGGTGACATCAACCTTAGGTTTCTCCCAAGTTGCCTTTGTTGGGATTGTGGGGAGCCAAGGCATTGCAAGTGGCTGACCTCAGTTTGTTTCATGAACATGTCATTGGCCTTTCTGTTTCTCATCACTCTCCTTGCCACCTCATATCACCCTTTGAGGTCATCAAAGTCCAGAGCTCTGTTGCCAAGCAGAGCTACCCTGTTCTGCATGCTCAGTTCGAGGCCCTTACAGAATTTGATCACAATCATCTTATCATTGTGATACTCAGCCAGATTGATCAGTTTGGTGAACCAATCAATGTATTCCTCTACCAAGTCCTTGCCCTGATACCACCCCATCCTTTCAAGTTTTGTGAGGGCAGAAAGTTGTTTGTTCTTCAGACAGAAACAGTTGACAAAGTCAGCCTCAAAGGTGTTCCAATCTGGGTAGTGAAATTGGCCAGAATGTCAGGGGACTAGCCATTTCAAATCCTGAGCTGATACTGAGCCAATCCATCCATACTGAGGGTTACCAAACTGAACCACACATTCAGATGATAAGTGCTACTATGACATGTTGGTCCAGATATGAGACATCCCAAACCAAGTGGCTGAGGCATCAGCCTGAGCACCATAGTGCTGGATATGGATTGTGGGGTCATCATACCTTTGGGCCCAATCAAGGGGTAAGGTATGCTGAGGAAGCAGGAAGTGGACAATGGGTATATAGGTTGCATAGCTCACTAGCAAGGGGTCCTAAGTTTTCCTCTTAGTATTTCCCCCTTGCTAGGTAAAGTCCTACTTCTATGTACATGGTCTAATATACTTAGGATTTCCCCCTTGCTAGCCTCAGCCACATGACCTTGGTAACCTTGGAAAATGCTACAAGGGTTGCCCTTACACTAGGAAAACTTCTCCCAATAAAGACTGGGAGTTGTGTTATAGTACAACAATAGGCAGCTTTGGTCTAACTGAGAGCAACTCAGACAGCCTTGCCTTGCTCACTTACATAATGCCAAACTCCCCCTCCTCTATAACTGCAAAAGCCTCAGCAACAGGTGCACAACTGAGTTCACAAACTGAGATGGATGCTGACAAGCACCTCCTTTGGCTCGAACAAGAGCTTGCAGTGAACCAAGTGTCTAATGCCAAAATTAACAATACCTTAAGGATGATAATGCAAAAACTAGGTGATGAGCCAGAAAGAACACAGAGTGTTCCTCAATCCAGAAGATGATCCAATGCCAGGAACATGTGAACTGAATGACCAGAACCTGAGTCTGCCCTCAGTGGCCTCTAGAGTTAGACCAGTGTCCCCCTCAGACTTCAATGGAGACTGAGAATGAGGCCAAGCACTCCTTAACTCCTGCAGCATCTACTTTGTGATCTGTGGTAACAACTTCCTGAACAATCAGGCCCGCATCCACTGGGCCCTGTCCTTTTTCAAGGCTGACCAAGTGGCTTGGTTTGCTAACAAAATCCTCCAAAGTGAACAAAACAGGCAACCCCACCACCCAAGTTGGAGTGCCTTTAAGGCAGACTTCACAAGCCACTTCTGCCTGAGGAATGAACAACTCTCAGCCCTCACATGACTGGAATGGATGAGTTGGCACCAGGGCAAGAGCTTGGTAGAAGAATACATCAACTGGTTTGTAGAACTGATCAACCTGGCTGAATATAAAAATGACAAAATGACTGTGATCAAGTTCCATAGAGGACTCAAACCAAGCACACAAATGAGAGTGGCATTACTTGGTAGTGGAGCCCTAGATTTTGATGATCCTGAGGGGTGGTACAAGGCAGTGAGGAGAGTTGCAAGGAACTGAGAGGCAAATGACACATTCATGGAGGCCACCAAGGCAATTGTATGCATAAAATATTGACCCCTCGCAATGCCTCAGAAGGTAGAATGGACCAGCCCCTGAACCTCATCAGCCAACCACCTGACCATGCCACCCATCCTCCAGACTGTGCCACATGTCCTCCTGACAGTGCCACCCATCCTCCTGATCACACCACCCGTCCTCCTGACCATGCCACCCATCCTCCAGACTGTGCCATATGTCCTCCTGACAGTGCCACCCATCCTCCTGATCACACCACCTGTCCTCCTGACCATGCCACCCATCCTCCCACTACCAAAAGAAGGCCCAATTCCCAGGACATAGACTGAGCCCAAACCTGAGTCACACTCCCAGGGATTTGCCATCAATGCAAGAAGCCTGGTCACTATGCCTGGGAATGTCCTCTGTTGTTCAACATTAGAACCATGAATCAAGAAGAGCAGCTAGAGAAGCTACTGGAGTTGTTAGCACTGGCCAATATGTCTAACACCCCATTGGCCAAGGCCAAGGGTGAGACTGAGATTGTGGAAGAATCAGAAAGGGAAGAAGAGGGTTTTGGAGCCTGCATTGGATGAATAGTGTGCCCCTGCTGCCTGTACATAATCAGTTCTCCTGTTTAAAGGTAGAGAATGAGACATCCCCTGTTAAAACCTACCAAACTGAGACTGAGATTGTTGCACCAAAACCTGACACCACTTATAAAACTCCAAAGCCCCCTTGGGTATGGCTCCAAAGGTGGGAGAGGAAACTCCCTAAGAGATATGTGCTAGCAGCCACCCCAAGCTCAAATCCATGGTCCTCAAAGTAGAGATTCAAATGACTGACACTGCCAAGGTCAAATCAGGACCAGCCCTTGTAGATTGCAGGGCCACTGGACAGTTCATGAGCCCAAGATATGTGGAATGCCACTGCCTCACCACCCAGAAGCTCCAGAGACCAATACCACTCTACAATATAGATGGGTCCCCAAATGAGGCTAGATCCATGTGAGAGGTCATGGATGTGATCCTTTGGGTAGACAGACACACAGAAAGGACCACCTTCATGGTCAGCAACTTAGGCAGCCAAGACCTCATCCTGGGGTTCACCTGGCTAGAAGAACATAATCCTGAGATTGACTGGCAGACCTGCAAGGTCAAGATGAGCTGATGCCCCACAAAGTGCCACACATGCTGAGCCAAGGTCTGAGAGGAGCAGAAGGAAGCCTGCAAGGTCAAACAACAGATATGGACATGCTGAGCCAGCCTGTTTCTGAAGCTACCCAAGGAAGAGGATGAGCGAGAGGAAGATAAGGAAGAGGATGATGCTGTGCCAGAGGGGCCCTGGGATGAGTTAGAAGAAGGAGACAGGCTGATGTATGTGATGCTGCTGCCCAAACATGAGTACATCCAAACCATGCAGATGACCTCACAGAGGCTGGTGGAAGTGCACTACAAGAATGCCTGCCAAGACCAAGATCCTGGATTACCTCCAAAAGTTCAAAAGCATGTTCACAAAGGATCTGGGATCACACCATTGAGCTGGAACCAGGCTCAAACCCTGTCAACTGCAATGTGTATCCCATGTCCCCATTGGAGCAAGCCCAGCTCAATGATTTCATCCAAGAGAACCTAGACATGGGGCATATTTGGCCATCTAAGTCCCTGATGGCCTGCACGGTGTTCTTCATCAAGAAAAAGGATGGCTTGCTTCAGCTTGTACAAGACTCCTGATGCTTTAATGCCATGACCATAAAGAATTGGTACCTGCTCCCTCTCATACCCAAGCTCATCAATCAGCTCAAGGGAGTGAAGTACTTCACAAAGCTTGCTATTTGGTGGGGCTACAGCAATGTTTGGATTAAAGAGGGATATGAGTGGAAGGCCACTTTTTGAATGAACTGAGGGCTGTTTGAGCTACTGGTGATGTTCTTCAGGCTCACTAACAGCCCAGCCATGTTCCAAACAATGATGAATGAGATTTTTCAGGACCTCATCATGGAAGGGGTTGTTTGCATATACATTGATGACATCCTCATCTACTCAAAGACCTGAGCTGAACACCAAGTGATCATGAGATGGGTATTGGATTGCCTCTGAGAGAATAGGCTCTACTTGAGGAAAGAGAAGTGTGAGTTCAAACAGACATGCATAGAGTACCTTGGTCTGACAATCTCAGAGGGGAAAAGTAGAGATGGATCCAGTGAAAATTCAGGGTGTGACTGAATGGCTGAAGCCAGTGAACTGAAAGGAAGTGCAGTCATTTCTTGGGTTTGCCAACTTCTACTGGTGGTTCTGATGGTATATAGGAACCTTTCTGCAGTAGTTAGCAGAGAATTGAGGGAACCCTATGTAAGACTCATTATAAATATATAACTATACAAGTATTTCCTACAAGCGTATAGATAAGTTTGAATACAAGTAAGGCTGATAAAGAGCCTCTTACCTCAGTAAATGCTGCATTGCAAGATACTGAGGTAGAGTGAAAAACACACTAGCTACTTTATACTATCTAAAGAACAATGGAAAACATGGAACAATGAGAATCTAGAACAAAGAGAATGTTTGTGCAGTTGCAAATATTCTGCTGCTGACCTGTGGACAATGGGACCGGGCAGTCACAATGGGGTGACATGGGGTGATGCAGTTTGTTCCTAGCTTACGTGTTCATTCCTACACTCCCCCTCAAACTGCAGTCAGCCCAAGCTCTACTGCAAAATGTTTGACCTTTGTTGATGGTAGGGCCTTGGTAAGCGTATCAGCCACCATGTCATCAGTGGGGCAGTATACAAGTCGAACTGCCCCTTGTTCGATAATCCAGCATATGAAGTGAAAATGTACGTCAATATGCTTAGTTCATGTGTGATACTGATGATCCTTTGCAAGTGCGATCGTGGATTGATTATTGTAAAATAGTGTGGTGGGAGATAGCTCAATGTCGAAGATTTGCTTGATCAGGGAGAAAAGCCAGAGGGCTTCCTTTGCCGCATGAGTCATGGCTATATACTCGCTTTCCGTTGTGGCTAGGGAGATGACATCTTGCCTTTAGCACTCCAGGATACAGCACCACCATGGATTATGTATGCATAGCCAGAGATCGCATGTTGGTCTTTGGCCATGCTACCTGTTGGAGGGAAAAAAAGCGAAAACTATATTATCTAATCATGT
>QFEC01017132.1:813-25329 GCA_003316585.1 Gomphus bonarii | reverse complement strand
GAGTTGTGCTGCAGCAAAGTTTAGTATTCTCTTAGACTTGTTAATTCCACGGTCATAGAGATTGAAGTGTTATTTACTTAACACCACAGTCTTGACAGGTTCCAAAACAGGCTCATTGTCATTGACATTTGTCAAAAATACATGTAAATGTGCATATATGTGCTTGTATGCACCTAGAATAGATCAGATTCACCATGCAACTTCAGAGTAATATTCCCTGACATGCAGCAAATGGTTTTGATAGTAATAGCTCATTATCTTTGTCACAAAATTTGTCAGAGTCATTATTTTTCATGAAATTTGGGATTTTGCTCATTCTCTAACAAGAAATACATGAAAATGAATTTTACTCATATTCAAGCAAAAAACAACATAAAAAACTTTATTTCTCTAGCATCTTTCCGACCCTTTAATCTTGTCAAATAGGCTTATCAAAGGATAATAAATTTTATACTAGGACCAAGCATATCAACCTAAGGGACCATTTTATCTGAGAATGTGTAGCAGATTCTGAGCTCATCATTGAGCATATACCTACCAAGGATAACATATCTAGCATTCATGAAGGTACTCCCAAAGGCAAGATTTCAGCATTTTATTCAGAGACTTGGACCTGTGGCTCAATTAGATCATGGATGCAACTGGCATTTTTGGTTTACATTATTCTCAAGGTGGAGTGTTGAGAATTTTGAGAATAGAAGGTTACTCTCTTTTGGACTCCTATTCAATAATTAGAACCTCGCTTGTTCCTTATCACTCATTTAACCAGAAGCTGAGACGTGAGTATTTCCTTTCTATCTTAGATATAGGAATTTAAAGTTACTTGTCGTTGCCGCCCGTATACTTGTCACCCGAGTCTCCCGGGCCAGCGCTAAAGGGCCGGGTGAACCTCGAGGCAAGTGTTTTTGCAAGCTCACTCATTCAATCCTATGTAGACAATAAGCACTTTTCATATTATTAGTAGGTAGTTCACTGGTAGACAAGTACACAAGGCCTCAGGAGGCTAGTGAAGGTATTGAACCAGCCTGGAACACTGATGGTCAGGGTGGACTCCTTATATATATGTAGGGCACCATAGACAAAGCCCCTCAATGTTTGGTATCACTGATATGGTAAGTCTACTCATAGAGCTTCTTTTATTTCATCAGCTAACTACCTAGCTAGACTTGAATTGTCTTACAGAGTTTTATAACCACTATATCAACATTACTTTAGTTCTATATTTAGAATAACCATCATCTTTGTGCCAGACGTTGAGACTTCTATATTAGTTGCACATTATTTCAACATGAGTCTCCTCTTCCATTTATAATGGTTAATACCTCCTTAAGTCCTTGGTATTTTTGCTGTCCTCTGGGAATCTTATGGAATCCGACAAGGTGAAAGTTTATATATGTACAGCAATCGTCAACTGATGTTGATCCGGTGCCGAATACAACTACCCCCTCGTGTGGCTTCTCATGCTGTTGGACTGCATCCAACCAAGTTACTTATGCACAAACGATCACATATATCTACAAGGACAATATCAGATAGAAACATTCTTTCTTGCAAGGTACTTCAATTGATATTTCTCTTCCTTACAACCTAAGTTTTACCGGTGATACCTTACGTACGGGAGACATCTGTTTTCAGACCGAAAGTGCCTAGAATGGTGAGCTCTTTGCGCGCAATTGTGAGTCTTCTTAATAGCTGTATTCCAGAAATACCCACCTGACTGGTCCACGGCACCATTGATCGCTTCGGTACTGGATGGACTGGTACTCTTTACGAAGAGGCCTGAAATCTGTGAATTTCTGGCACTCAATTTATCTTTAATCTTTGTGAGTCTTCTATACACCTGAGTTCCAGAAATACCCACCTGGCTGGGCCACATCACCCTGGAGCACGTCGGTCTTGGATGGAACTGTTTTCATTCCAAACTCCCCAGGCACGGGGACACCACGAGCGGCAAGATCTAAGCCCAATTAACCACCTTGTCTCTGCCTGATGTCACTACATACCGCCCTCAGAGACCACTGGAATGGCTCTGGAGAGCATTGCCAATAACAAGAAGACCGCGACTTTGAGGAATGCTAGGGATTCCATTTTGGATACAGCGGTTTGTGGGAAGACTTAGGTAGAGGTTTTCTTCAGATCCTCTCATCATTTTATAGATCCGACCGCAACTACAAGAAATAGGACGGGTCTCACGATTCTACTTTCAATGATCATGTTGAGGGTTTGGCTCAGTGCCCTACAATGCCGAGCACAGCACTTCTTTGATGTTTTGTGGGAAGTAGACACTGCAACCGGTATTCAACAGGGATTCTGAAGGGTCTGATGTTATTCAAGAGTGTCGAAGAAGAATACTTGTTCCCACTCCACTGTAACTGCAGCTTCAGCATTGGGTTTGCTCTTCACAAGAGGCGCACAATGGCAAGTGGGCGCTGCGAAAGATGAGAAAATTACCCACTTCCGCAGCTATCCTTGGTTTGACAGCCACACAAAGCGTCGGCAATAAGTCTTCAGCCACCGGAACAACGGTATTATTTCAAAAAGGGATACAACAATGTAGTTTCAGAATGGAAGCAGCAAAATTTCCACCCAAATAATTCTGAAACGAAACTTAATATGACAATGCTTCCTGCTGACGCAAATTGACTCCATAACTTGCTGTTAGCGTCAAAACAGCTTTTCGACTACAAGGACAACTTACTGATTTCTCTCGACTTGATGGGAAGGCCGTCATACTGATCAGCGGGAGGCAAGGCACTTGCGTCCAAGGGCACTATAACCTCCTTGATAGACAGCACGAGCTCCCTTGTTACCAGTATATTCCCACCCATCAACAGGATATTTATTGCCGAAAGTGCGAATACAGCCCAGAGACCATATCTGGCCCAACAGTGGATCTTGTTGGGGGTCTCGAGAACCGCCTCATTCTTGAGATTGGTGAGGGATTCTTGTTGGGGGAGTGGGAGATACGGAGACATGCTTGACGCTAAGAGGACTGCAGGACTTCTTAGATCTTTTTATCTCTTATCTCATTGACTTCTCGATATGGAAGCCGGTCGAGTCTCAGTTTGGCTGTGGCTGCTGATTATATCCAACACACCGGAACGTACAACACACCGGAATCTATCTTGCTTCAGTGATTTTATCCCACACGTCTGACTTATACACACTAAGAAAACCATTTGACTCGAATATTAGAATCGCAGCTTGGGATGTATTCACCCCGTGAACGCTTGTGGCTTATTATCGCAAACGTTGGACTTGCGCTTTTCTCACTCTTTCAGGCCGTCGATATTGCCACAAAATTGCGCACTCTGAATGCATTGACACCAATAATCCACCCAGAGTCTATTCGCTACTGCAAGTCCCATACTTCATCTCCACTCCCACTGACATTGAGCAGGACCACAGCCTACCATGGCGAGGACCATCCCAAGGAGCTTCCCATCCGTCTCCGCAGTGTCAAGATGACCGCAGAATGGCTCGACGACGAAGTTTACAACATGTATGCGGACGACGACTGGGCCTCACTGTTCCCCGCAAGCAATGGCTGGGTACAGGTGGGACAGAATTTCTACGTCCTGTCCATGTATCATCAGATGCACTGCCTTGAGACCATGCGTTACGCGTATGTTGCCGCCAAAGCTGGTGTACTCTCTTATCCTGGCAATGGCACGGGCATAGACCACCACATGAACCATTGTCTCACCTATTTGCGCGAAGCTATATTGTGCCATGCGGACACCACTTTGGAGGGGTCCACCGTGTTCGTTGATGACAAAGGAGAGAAGGACCATGGTGCGACAGGAATGGGTACTATCCACAAGTGCAGAGATTGGGTGCAAGTCAGGGATTACCTGGAGATGCATTACGATGAGGTAGCATTTAACTATTTCCCGCCCAATTAGCAAACCATGCATAGAAGAGTAACAATAGCAAACGTTATTTAGGGATGAGACTAAGAGTAAACTTTGTTTCATTTTTCAATGCCTCCAGGCCGCTGGTCACCTGTAACAGCACTGAGTGAGTTTAGAGGCAATGAAAACAGTCTGTTTAAACATGATGGCAGTGATAACAAGACTTGACTTGGATCTTATTATTTTGACACTTAGATATTCAGAGTGTGACTTTAAAAAATTGTTTTATATTTGTTATAAAATAAGTGCAATAAGTCCCCCAAATGTCATCCCCTCCCCTTACCCATGTTACCAAACTATTCACTACACCTAGAATTCTTCACCCCTCAGTCTGAAACTTCACAGCATACATTTCAACATGTATATCAAGATATTCCAAATGTATAAAGCACTGCACCTGGAATTCTTCACCCCTCAGTCTGAAACTTAATAGCATACATTTCAACATGCATATCAAGATATTCTAAATGTATAAAGGCACATATATTTATCTTTTGGATATGCAATTAAATTTCTGTTAAATTTCCAATACTCACAGGAGAAATAATTTCCCCCTCTTTTATCTCTAATTCCCTAGTGCCCATGACTCATTCCCCACATTTCTATTAGTTAGCTAGTTATGATAAAAATGCACCACACTATCCAAGATCATAAGAAGGCAATCCATATATTTTTTCACATGACAAAGCTGACATGAGATCAATCTTTTCCCCCTGACCCCTGTTAAAAATAAAAAGGTATTATTTTTATCATTTTGTTTTATTCTTTTACACACATGTACCCATTTGCATATGCATGTACAGTTATGTCACATGCTCATCATATGTGACATCACCCATTAGTATAGTTTTCCCACTCCTACATTGTATAAGTAGTTTTTTTAGTTATCTGAACAATCAAGGTGGTTTCAGCCCTCCCATGATCACATTGAATGGTGTGCTGGTTTATTTCATAACATGACTGGAGTTTATGTCATGTATTTTGTGTTTTGTCTCTGGTTGCATTGTATATTGAGTTTCTCATGGTTTTCCTCATTTTCTGAATTTGCTAACAACCCCTCTGTCTATTTCCAATTATTTCTATTAGTTTACTTGTACAAAATCATACTGTCATTTAAATATACAACAAGGGATTCTAGTGTTTATCCCTCACTGAGACAATATTTAGAAATATTGTTCTCCTTTATTCTGCTAGCCTGTTAAGAATGGGCTGAGGTGAGGTTCTTACATAAGCTTGTGTGAGGTTGTAACTTCAGATGAGGTTCAGAGTAGGGCCTTGGCTTCAGCTTATGTGCTGTGCCATCCAGAACCCTAAAATCTGAGTGGCAAGATTTGACAAAAGACTCAGGGTAATCTTAGTTGATTTTCTGACCACTGAACTACTAATATACATATATATTATCTATTAGATTAGTATTTCAAATAGTCATAGTGATTTCAAATCAAAAGAACAAAGGGGTTTCCAGAATGGGAATTAAAACAATGGTGAGGTGAAACATGGATGAGTAAGAATAAGGTTCAAAGTGAGGTGTGTTACAAAGATTGTTGCTCAGTGCAATGGAAATTACTAAATAGGAAAAAAGTATCATGAGTGGAGAAATCAACCAAATAAAAGAAATGATGGAAGCAAGGTCTGGACTCAGAGGCTGAGTAAAACAAAGGGTAGAGCAGGATTACTTGAATAGGTAAAAGGGTTATTTATTATGATGACTAAGCAAGCAGCATAGCTCCCAGTCACAGATATTATACATGGAACAGTTCCTCATCAATATATTCAATTTTAGGTAGATTTTCTATCAGTTATCATTTAGTTTTAGCTATCAGATCACTCCCAATCCATTTGTAACCCCCTAACCAAAGGTTTGGAGTATTTCAAACTCTGATAAGTGTGCACAGATTCATGCATCATGCACAGTAGTTAGCTTGCCAAGAACCCCAAATTGCTTTCAAAACCTTCATAGTTCAATAAAATACACATAAATACAGTCCAATATCCCTAGTCATTTCCCAACAATATTAACATTGACTACCATGCTATAAGTAATATAAAAGACAGGAGTAAGAGCATCATGTGAAAAAGTGCATATTCATGAGTTGAGACTGTTTTGGAACCTGTCAAGACTGTGGTATTAAGTTAATAACACTTCAATCTCTATGACCATGGAAATAACAAATCTAAGAGAATACTAAACTTTGCTACAGCACAACTCTGGAAATAATTTAATGTTTGTACCTTGGTTAAAATTCTTTGTAATAACTTGACAAAGTTAAGACAACTGGATTGTAATACATTTCTTAGTAGCAAAGACTAATAGTGTACAAAGTCATATTAGACTCACAGACCTATTGGGGTCCAAGTATTCATAAAGAAGGGAAAGCACTCAGAGGCTAGGGGAAATAAGTGAATTGATTTGATATTCAAGTTAATTCACTCTAAGGTAAAGACAGGATAAATGAAGTGCTTGTGAGGCAACAACACTTAACTGGAGAGTATCTCTGGTCAGGAAAATCAACTGAACAGATTAACCCCAAAGTAGAATGTAATCAACTATAAAACCAATAGCCAATCTCACCCTGTAGAATCACAAGGATGTCACCCACCCTTGGTATTAAGCAGGAAAATCAACTATACTAATCCCCATCACTGGAAAATCAGCAGATGACTAGGATAAATGTCACACAAATCACATGGATTGATAGGATAGAAGCAGATGTACATATTTATTACTTTTAGGAGGTAGTATGTCCTCCTTTTATACCTTATTTACACCAGGGTGAGAACTTCTATCTATATTAATGGTCATGGAAGATTATAGTAGAAGGTTATAGAATGTTTTTAGCCAATCAACCTTCAGTACCTGGCTATAAGTCATTACCCCACAGCCTTGATCATGCACAGACCATGGACACTGCTTTTATGCCTTATATGTGTATTTTTATGGTCTATTTATCCTGGCCATGTTAGGCCTTGCATAGCCCCATACCTGTGCTGTAGTAGCTAGCATAGCCCTGATGCTGTGCTATTGTGATTGGCACAGCATTGGGACCATACACTTGGATACTGGGCACTGTGATTGAATTTCAGTGCTCATATTATCCAGAGATACTACAAGTACTATAATGATTGGCCTTACAGTAGACCTGTTATATCCCAATAACAACCTATGCCTTAGACACCCAAACATCCCCAATACTGTACCCCCTTACCCTAAACCATGTCTGAAGCACCAATGTCAATACCAAGGTACCCCATGTTATTTTATATGGATGTGATTTGTAGATGACTCATCTGTAGTGTGAGGAATATATATATGGTAGCTTCTAGCTATTTCCTCTGTGAGCTGACTAAAGGAGTATTTTTTTATCCCATTCATTCTGGTGTGATCTGTTAATTTGGTATTTTAGTGCTAGTGCCAGGAGATTGGTCCATGGTTGGGAAAGTATCAAAAATACTATAGAAAAAGAGACTGAGTCTCTGTATGCTCAAAATGTTGACTAGATGCTAACAATCTATCTGAACAATGTACAAACTTGAACAATAAGCCTGAGCAATGATTCCTAATTAGGAAATTTAGTGAAGCACTAAGAGGATAAGGAGTATGTAAAATGTCTACAGATTTTTCTAGCTATATGTCAATGGACCTTTATATATTAAATACATATTAAAAATGATCTATCAAATAGAATAATAAGAAAGGGAATTTAGCTCAATTTGGATAGAAGCAGTGGATTTCTGCATTCATTTACAAAAGGGTATTCACATATCTACTGTCAGGATATTGTAGGTTGTGTTGTTATTATGAAGAAAGAAAAGAAATTCATTCATTATCTAGTTAAAGAATAAAAAACCAAAGAAACTCAAAAGAGAAACAAATAGAGAGTAAGTAGTTAGTAAATGCATGGGAGATAAAAAGAGAGAAAATATCCAAAGGATCCCCTGAAATAATTAAGCTATATCATTGTCTTTCACCCCTCTATCAACTTTTATTTCTATTTCTGTACATGGTAATTTACCTCCAGACAGATAGGCACCCAAGCAGCTATGGGTCTGGGAGAGCAGAATTAACATAGAGAGAGCTGCTGAAGTGATGGATATAAGGAAAGGAGTGGGAAATGATCAGAAATACATATGTATGAGAGTGAGGAGGATCTGAAGTCAAGTAACACAAGGGAAAACTAAAAACAAGCACATATATGCACTCACTAAGGCCATCTACCACATTTGGATAAGTATCATGTGCTGTGGTCAAAAAAAAAGCTCAATGAGAATATAAATAAAGAAAGAAGGAAGGAAGGGGAATAATTTACAATGTTTTCCATCTATTTAAAATAGCCCAGGTAGCATATATGCAACTGCTTAAATACATGTGGCATGGAAACCTTCCACTTTACTCCAAAAGTAGTTTTATTTCCTTCTTCTCTCTATTAGCAATTGGATATTCATCTCATATATAAGTACTATTATTCTAGCTAGGAGTACTTCACTCTAACAAGCTCTACTGCTTTTAGACTCCTTGCTCTGTTCAGCACTTGCTAAACTCTCAATTAGGAAACACCCTACAGACTTGTTATTTGAGATCTGAAAACTTTCAGATAGGTTACTGTTACTGTTCACATGTTGTTCACAAGTTATTGAGCACAGAGACAAAGAATTTATTTTTCTATCAAATTTACAAGTTATTCCAAACATCAGTCCATTTTCCTGGTACTAGCACTAAAGGGCTGGTTTACCAGATCAGGGTAGAATATTCAACACTCCTGCAATACACATCTATTTCCATAGTGTATAGTATCAGATATCTTTCTATAAATACATAATCACATGCAGATTCAATATCCTAGCTAAAAATCCATTTCTCACATCAGTTGTTTTTGTTAGATAGCATTTTCTCATTATTTTATTTCTGTTACTTTATTTTCTCTTGTGAACACTCTGTACTGTGCCAGTCCATAAGTGGTAGATGGCCCCAATGAGTGTATATATATAACTTATTACATCTTATTTCTTGTGCATCCTGACTTTGGTCCCTTATGGGACCATTCTATATTTTCCTCTGATCCTTTTCCATTGAATCTACTGTCCTTATCCTTCCAATGGGATCCTCTGTGCCAAACCAGCTCCTTTGGTCCCTTATGGGACCATTATATATTTTCCTCTGATCCTTTTCCATTGAATCTACTGTCCTTATCCTTCCAATGGGATCCTCTGTGCCAAACCAGCTCCTTCCACTCCTCCACAACTTGGGTGCTTCCCTGCTAGATAAGTGCTACATACTTGGAATACATGTAATAATATTTATAGAACAATGAAATGGGAAGGGAATAATGTGATTCTTTTTGCAATCAATTCTTTCTTTTATTTTATTTTATCTCCCCCAAATATATATTAATATTCTATCTACTTTCAGGTCCTATTTTTGGCCTTTCTATCCCTTTGCTAACCAAATGATAGAAATGACTTTTTTTGTGATTTATTTATCACACCCTTGTCACACTAGACATCCCCTGCCACATTAAGACAACCTCTATAATATCAAGCAAACATTAATGTTAGAAATAAAAAGGTATTATTTTTATCAATATGTTTTTATTCTTTTTCATGCACATACTCATTTGCATACACACTTACACTTATGTCACACATGTGACTCTGTCAGAGTTCAGCTTGGAGTTCATTGTCAGTTGTTGTTTCTTGTTTATGTCTTTCCATGTCCTTCCATGTCTTTCCATGTCTTTCTGTGCCTTGCATCTGCAGATTACATAATAAGTGCCAGGCTAGGGTATATAAGTTGTGACTAGTGTAATGGTTATCCCTTAGCTTGATCTCTGAGGATTACCACTACACCAGGTGGGCTCTCTATGTACTTATTACTAGTGTCTCTTGTATAAACTGAGGATTACCGCTACACCAGGTGGAAAACCCCCTTATCAGCTCATTAAATATTGGAGTATCTTGTTGTTGTGACCTTGTCAATACCGTCGCCCTCACAGACTCCTGTCACATACTTGTCATTTGTGACATCATTCTTTAGTATAGTTTATCCTTTTCAACCATGTATAAGTAGATTACTATTGTGTTGTGGTAAAAACAGTGGTTTCCCCCCCCCCCCCCCATGACCACATTGAATGGCATGCTGGTTTATTTGTGTGACATGACTCAAGTCTATGTCACATATTCTGTGTTTTGTGTCTGGGTACATGATATATTGAGTTTCTCATGGTTTTCCTTATTTTTCCAAAAAATGTTAACAATTTATACCAAACCTTGGACTCTTCCCTTCCTTCACATAAATATAATCTCTTTTAATAACCTGATATAAATATATAACCCTGCTCTATTTCCATTTCCATTTCCATCCCTTGAAGTTTTCAGTGATCAGACTTGCTTCCCCATTAGAACTACAATAAGCCTTGTCATATATATATACCCCTAGACTCCTGTACTATTCACTAGTTCAAATATTGACTTAGTATTTTTACTCACTTGTAATTCTTATAAACCTCCATAGCTCTGAAATTAGGGACCAACGATCCAGAAGGGTACATCATACAAGTTAAAGCTGTTGTAAGATGTAACTATTTAGATGACTCATGTGATCATGAGGAATTTATTACTATTCTCTGATGGTGATTCTATAGTAGAATAGCTACAGGAATATTTCCTTTTATCTTGTTTATTCTGACATAGTCTTCCAAACAGGCATTTTAACACTGGTTTTAAGAGATTGGCCCATTATTCTAGAGAACTTGTAAATTCCATAAAAATGTAAGCTATGCTCAAAAACAGTAAGTGATATCAAAATGTCAAAATGTTATCAACAGCCTATCAGATTAAAATCAGATCTCGAACAATGAACCTGAATGGTAATTTTTTATTTAGGAACTTGGTGAAGCACCAAACAGAGTGAGGAGCATATATATAGACTGGTATACTACCTACAAGTCAGGTAGTTTTTATAAGAGACATACACTGAAATGCTTCTGTATCAAATTTGAGAGAGAAAGAGGAAAATTGGTTCCTTGTTAAGTCTGGAGTTGATGACATCTTGTCTGGAGGGTTTCTCAAGTGGTTGAGCTGTTGAAGTTGAACTGGGTATGGAGTTGAAAGGACTTGGCTTCAACTTATGTATTGCACCCTCTTATGTCATCTTGTCCTTGTATATACAGAGGTGTTATGGAGTGAAGTTTAGAGTGAAGTTGCAGAGTGAGTTCACAGAGGTAACTAGGAGGAGACTAAATCAATATTTGAACTAGAAAACTAGCTATGAATACATGGAGGTTTAAATGTTGGAAATGCAAACTGCAGCACCCAGCCCCTGATTAGTCAGAAGGCAATTGTTGGTCGTTTTGGGTCTTGTGCAGTCGTAAGACATTCTTTTTATTCCTTTTTTGCGTGATATTATTGTTCTCAAACATTATAAGTAGTTACTGTCATGTACAAGTCTCCCTCAGTGGTTTGACATCATGCAAACACTGAGGTAAGGCATCATCTGATTCCCATATTATATTTTGCTCACCTGTACACTACAGTTAAACTTGTTGTTGTACAGGTAAACAGTGTGGTTTGATGTCGTGCAAACACTGAGTTAAACTTGTTGTTGTACAGAGTCTTGTTATCTTTACATTAAATACATTCAGAGCATGGGATTAATATGGAACAGGGTCATCTGAATGTGGAAGGAGAACTATATTAGGATGCAGGGGTGCTAAATGAGAAAGGGGGTCATGTGGAACTATGGAACATACTAGAAAATGACACAAAGGATGATGGAAGGGATGATGTGGAGGTCCATGTATCAGAATGATGACATGGTGAGGATGATGGGAACAGTGTGTGTGGTGTGTGTGTGGAGATCACATGAGAAGCTTGGAGGGGACCTAAGGGTGCAGAGTGCAATGGAGGGGTGAGTGCTGCTTGGACATGATGTGGAGGTGGATGATTAAAGGTGCTAATGCAGAGATTTGTTGGAGGCAATCTGGGATCTAACATTCCTTTGGAATAGAAGTGACAGATTTCCACACTATATATGTGTTAAGTCCAGAGTCAAGGATGTTGTATCTGAAGGTATCTTGAGAGGTCAGAGCTGTCAAAGTCAAACTGAGGGTATGGAGTTAAAGGGACTTGGCTCCAACTTATGTGTTGTACCCTCCTACATTGTCTTGTCCCTGATTTTGGAGGTATTCATGGAGAAGTCATGGAGAGGTTACACAGAGAGTTACACAGAGAGGTCACAGAGGTATCAAAAGGGAGACTAAGTCAATATTTAAACTAGAGAACTAGCTAAAAAGGTATGGAGGTTTATATACATGTATGTAGCCTGAATGTGGAAGAGATAATATAATGGACCATGGAGTTACTACAGGGGGGAGATGCATCATGTGGATCAATAGAACATATGTACTAGAAGATGACACAGGGAATGATGGAGGTGGTAATGTGCAGATCTGTATGTCAGATGTGACATGACGATGATGATGGAGCAGGGTGATGTGTGTGTGTGTGGAGATCACATGAGGAACTCAGAGTGGATGTGTTTGTTGTGGAGTACTTTGGAGGGTTGAATATAATTCAGATGTGACTTGGAGGTGGATGACTAAGGATGCTAAAGTAGAGATCTATTGGAGGGGATCTGGGATCTAACAATTTGGATGGATAACTGCAAATACAACAATAGTATCATTGGAAATAGGGTTTTTGTTGGATATTCCTTTTCCATCTTTGTTTTTCTATTGCTCTGTATTTTCTGTGAGTCTATTGCTGTGTGAGTTCAATAATAGTAGATGGCATTGGTAAATGCATATATGTGCTCATCAATCATTTTCCCTTGTGTCATCTGGTCTCAGTCCTTCATAGCCCCTATATATATGTATTTCGAATCCTTTCCCCCATTCCCCCCTGTATACATTATTCCAATAGCATCCTATATGTTAATTCCACCTCTCTACCCCTTCTACCACATGTGCACTTGACCAGAACAAGTGCCACATACTCAGAATACAAGTAGAAGCTACCTAGAAATGTGAAATACTTTTGTAGTAATGTGATTCCTTTTGATATATGTCATGCTCTTTATTCTCTGTTGTCTCACACATATATCTGATGTTTTACTTGTTTTTACTTTTCCCTTGACCTTTTCTGTCTCTCTGCTAACTAAACAATAAGAAATATAACTTTGCTCTGTTTATACAGAAGCCAAGTCCCTTTGACCCCAGACCCCCTTGTTGCTTAGTACCTGCAGTATTGAGACTTGTGAGCTCAATACCTTGGTCAACCTCAGTCAGTCTCTGATAGCCTCACTCAGCCTTGGGAAACCTCAGTCAACATTGTATGCCCTCAATCAACCTCAGCTGCCTTCTGACATCACTTGACCTTAAACTTAACAGGCTAGCCTTGTATAAGTTGGAATTATTTGTCTTACTGCAAGCAGTTCTGTATTTAGTTAGAGTTTCACATGCATGCACTACTTAATATTATAGTTGGTTTTATTTTAATACAATCTGGATAATTTTCTTAATATCCAAATTGAAATCTCATAATCTGCAAGAACTAGTCAAGAGTTTGGATAAAATAAGAACAGATAAATAAAACTGTGATCAATACAACTATAAGTCACTCACCTCACTCACCTAAAAAAATAGACTAGAGTGATGCAGATGATTGTATTTCCCTTTTATTCAAAGTAATATGAATAGTAAGTGATATGAGTGAATACAAAAATTGTTGGGGAACTGATTAGATTTACTGGATTGTATTTATGGATATTTTATTGAATATATTTCAAAGAAAAAACTTGTGATTTGGGGTTCTCAGTGAACTAATTAATACATGTGACACGTGAATCTGCACATGTCTATTAGTGTTTGATATACTCCAAACCTTCAGATAGGAGGAAATAAATTATTTGGGGATGTTCTAACAACTAGAACAAAACAATAATAGGTAGAAAATATACCTATTCTTCATTATATTTGTAAGGGAAACCCCTGTTACACTTGTGGAATGTCACACAGTGCTAGCAAGGGGGAAATCCTAAGTTATATATTATCCTATGTACAATAAGGGAGTGTCACCTAGCAAGGGGAAAATTTTAAGAGGAAAGCTTAGGGTCCCTTGCTAGTAAGCCATTTGATCTATATACCAATGGTCCATGCTCTACTTTCTCAGCATACCTTACCCTTCTCTTGGGCCCAAAGGTATGCATACCAGTTCTATAAATACCAAGTGTCTCAGGAGCCAATCTCCCAGGACATGAACTGAGGTTCAGATATGTAGCTCTTAGAGGTCTCGACCCAAACTGAGGTATCTTTCCTTAGCCTAAGTGACTTGGTCTCAGGTCGAGCAGGTCTCTTCCTAGCCTTCCCTGGCCTTCAGCTTCCCACCTCAGATCTTGGCTCATAGCTCAGAAACTTTGTGGGTAAGTGCTGAGCTGTTTCTTGGGCCCGAGGGTGTCAAAGGTTTGGAAGGTCTTGCTGAAAACCTCAGGTTTCTCGGTCCATTCCTGGCTGAGCTGTGTTCATTTTGGCTCAGGGCTTGAAATGGGTCATCCCCTAACAATATTGATGAGGGCTGTTCCTGGTGCAATATCTGTGACTGGGAGGCTAGCAGAATAAAAGAGAACAATATTTCTAGATATTGTCTCAGTGAAGGGATAGAACTAGAATTCCTTGTTGTATAGTATCAAAACATTGTGGCTTTGTACAAGTAAACTAATATAAATGATTGGAAATGATTGGAAATAGAAATAGGGGTCAGGGGAAGAAGATTGATCCTCTGTCAGCTTGGTCATGTTGTAAATGAATAGAAATGCCTTCTCATGATCTTGGATAGTGTTGGGCATTTTTCTCATGACTAACTAGCTAATAGAAATGTGGGGGATGAGTCATGGGCACTAGGTAATTGGAAATATAACAGGGGGGAATTAATTCTCCTGTAAGTATTGGAAATTCAATATAAAAAATTATTACATATCCAAAAGATGAATATATGCGTCATGATTCATTTAGAATATCTTGATATTCATCTTGAAAGGTGTGCTGTGAAGTTTCAGGCTGGGGGGTGAAGAATTGAAGCTGCAATGAATATTCTGGTAGCATGGGTAGGAGGAGAAGATCATTTCCTGGGGACTTATTGGCTGTTTTCTATAACAAAACAAAGTAGGAATGCTCACTCATTAGACAGAGAGTTTATCCACAACTTTCACCCTGGAGTTCCGATCATCAAACTCCTCTTCAGACTGGGTAGAACGCAGCTCATGATCGGTGGTAATATGTTTAATCACCACTGTTTCTGTTTGTGAAGATGGGGGAAGACTTCGAGAACCATCAAATGATACAGGTGCAAAGTTGTAGACTGTAGATCCAGGTTCCATTATGTCGCTAGTGTAGGCATGCCCTTTAGCCACGCGTAGAATGATCATAAGTGGGCATATTCCCTGTTGCTTGCACGTATGAGCAAACCACGGCATGTAATGTTTATCCCTTCACCTGTATCAGTTCTACAGACTCTACGACGTATAGCGCCGGACTTTGAAGGCCATATGACACTAAGAAGATGATTCCGGCGATTGAGTAGAAGGCAGCGGACTCTATGAGCATCGCAGATACGGTTATATAAACGCGGGACTGGTCTGGACCGGATGATAAAGAAAGTAAACGGTGGCGCATTCGTAACAGCCGCCCAACGATCAACGCCGTGACGACGATGTTGAGCGAAATGGAGAAGGACCAGTACAATAGGCCAAAATTAATAGCTTTAAGCGAGCTCAGGCTTGCTCCTGGCCGAGAGACTTGGAAGAGCTCGACAATTGAAAGGGCTTGAATATACTTATAATCAACGGGAAATCATTAAACGACTTGGGGAGCGAATGTGACTCACAAAATGAAGCCGCGAATACGAGCGTGGGGCCGCCGACCACCCAGATGTTTCTGTTCCAGATCACATATAAACGATAGAGCTACGATTCCCAAGATTTTCCATAAGCGCTTCCGCTCACCCGTCCAGGGAATACAACTCACTACAAGACCATCGGCCATCCAATTCATGATGAAGTCTCTGAAATGAGAATAAATCATATGGACTGTATAGTTCACTGAGAGGAATCTCAAACGCACGCGACATCGCCTGACATATTCAGCGCGTGGCCATAGAATTTATGGTCGTACACCAGTGGTCCTCCGGGATAGTTTCTGAAATTGATGAAGATGTTCTCAATACAGAAATGCACCTGCGTGAAGTATCCGACAGTGCCCAAGCATGTCATGAGCACCGTGTAAATCACGAGTGACCAATGAACTTTCTCGCGAGGTACACCGTGAGTCAGGGCGTAAACGCACTGGACAGCGAGCGTTAGTATTACACCTTGGAAATAGAAGATAAGAAGTCGTTAGCGAGATTGTGAAGTCAAAGCGATAAAGCTGTGGAAAGGGTAATACCATAGAACACGGCGCCTACCGCAAAACTATCCAGTATACCACGTTCAAAGTAGAGGGCGTAGGGCGTTTCTGGAGCATATAGCGATTTTGCGCTGTAGACATTTGATATTTTCAGTTGCTCTCCAAGGATTCCAGATAATGAACTTACTCTAAGAGCATGTCGAAGTAGGCTGAGTGGAACGGAGTTGCTCAGTGAGATTATATTGATGCTATACTGTACATCTCTGATCATGTGTGATCAAGATAAACCGGGGGCCTCCCATGACCAAGAGGACTGCTACCAGACTGTATCGCCCATGACCACACTACCAGTATGCCTTGCCATCTCATCTCAGGGGCAGACGCACTAAAGGTTATCCGCTCAGAAGGTTGAGTATGATCCAAGGCTCCTCGGAGCATTGATGGCACTATAAATATTCTCTCTTTGTTGAGGAGAGGAGGCAGTTATTAAAATGTCGGGAAGAGATGATGGCCTAAATGATGAGTGCAACTTCCGAGTCATAGTACACTAACAGACATGTATATATTCACCATTTTAAGAGCTGATCGCAGCTATAAGAAATAGCACAGGTCTCACGATTCTACTATAACGAGCATGTTGAGGGTTTGGCTCAGTGCCCTACAATGCTGAGCACAGCACTTCTTGGATACTTTCTGGGAAGTAGACACCTCATCTGATATTCAACAAGGATTCTTCATTTCCTGAAGGGTCTGATGTTGTTCAAGGGTGTCGAAGGAAAATACTCTTTCCCACTCCAAGTGACTGTGACTCTAGCAGTGGGTTTGCTCTTCACAAGAAGCTCACAATGGCACGTAGGCGCTGTGAAAGATGAAGAAATTACCTACTTCCGCGTCTCTCCTTTGAGAGCCAGTCGGCATTATGTCTTCAGCCACCGGAACAAACGGTAATATTCCAAAAAGGGAAATAACGATTTAGTTTCAAAATAGAAGCAACATAATTTCCACCCAAATAATTCCATCTAAGACGAAACTTAATATGACGATGCTTCCTGCTGACACAAAAAGACTTCATAACTTGGCGGTTGACCGCAAAACAGCTTTTCGACTACAAGGCCAGCTAAGGAATAGGTATCATTCACAAGTGCGGAGATTGGGTGCAAGTTAGGGATTACCTGGAGATGCATTACAATGAGGTAGCATTTAACTATTTCAAACCCAATTAGCAAACCATGCATAGAAGAATAACAATCGCAAGCGTTATTTATGGATGAAACTAAGAGTCGACATCGTTTCATTATTCAATGTCTCCATGCCGCTGTTCATCTGTAACAGGAATCGGTGGGTTTAGAAGCAATAAAAACAACCTGTTTAGACATGGTAGCAATCATGAGAGGTAAAAAAAAAAAGAAGAGGGAAGGGGTGTAGATTGTACTAACGCTACATGAGCTATATTTTCACATCTCCTCCCTTGCCTGTGGGGAGTTCCGCGTGCAAATCAATTGAAATAGCTCCCTACGCGACACCTGTGCCATTATCTGTGTCAGACGAAAACACACAAGATGGTAGTCAATGAGGATATTTCCCCAAAGAGCAGGATTCAACTCTGATGCCTACTGTCACATGGAAATTTATTTTAGTTTCTCAACGTATAAGTATTTGCAGAAAGCGCCTCCACAGTCTTTATGATTGTTTGGAGCTTGGGTCCCGGCGTTTTCAAGGAATAAAGATCTATCTTTGATTATTTAATGCGCCCAACCTGAAGTGTCCCACACAGTATGACCACTGCACCAAGTCATCGCTATATCCTTCCACACGATGGGATTGAACAGTCTCGGTATGTGATTAAATTTTCAAAGGATACTGTAGGGATCGATGAGGGTTATACAGACTGTCATCCCAATATAAATTCATGAAGAAGGTCTTTGACTGTAGAACAGCAGTGCCTGAATGGCTGGATATGAACACTGTTTCGGAGGTTTTGGACGTTGCATCGGGAACATTGGTTTGGATATTTGACCTCCTTTGCTCCCCAGAGATCAAGGCACGCATGCTACCCTCCTCTCCGAATCCCATTCATTTATATGCCTGCGACATCACCGATGCAAAATTTCCGACACGGGACGAAATGGAGTCTCTGGGTATAAATACCTTCTTACAGGACGTCACTAAGCCCTTTCCACAATCCATGAAAGGGAAATTCGAACTCGTTCACATGAGCTATGTCCGATTTTCTTTGAACGAGGAGGGATGGAAAAGTGCACTACTGAACATTCGCGAGATAATGAGTAAGTGTTTCTGTAGGGCTCAACTGTCGAAGAACAAAATTATAACGAAAGCTACCAGAACCTGGAGGGTTGATATATTTATTAGAAACCGACAACATATTCTATAGTGCAGCCTCCCCTCCTCCAGCGGGAAACGTACAACATGACATCGATGCAAGCATGAATGGCGATTCATGGATTCACAAATTGAATGCTGTCTACACATCTGCCGCTAGAGGCAATGGATATATTCCGGAGTGGGTGGCAACTTAGACTTTGGAAGAGTATATAAAGCACTGATATTGTCTACATAGCCCTTCTTACCGGCTACGTTCTCTGTTGACGTCAGCGGAGTTTTCAGTTGTGACTTTTGAACGCAACTTTACGCCATTCGGACAACTTTGTTATTCGTACAAAGGATTAAAAGGCACAGATCTCAGTGATGCAGCTGACTTCTCAATCGAGAATTTGCGTCTCATTACAGAGGCTATCGTGAAGGACCAGTTTCTCAAAGGAAAACTGGAGGCACCGATGGGACATAAGATCACAACAGATGAGGGCCGTCAGGAACTGATAGAGGAGATTGTTGACAGATCACGAGAAGAAGGTTGCTCTCTCATTATATCGGCGTACGTAGCTCGGAAGGAACGGGCATGAGCATTTCGAGGGGTGTTGGTTGCATTGTCACATTAGTCACATTTGCTTTGTAATTCCTCATCTGAGCGGTACGCACGATCAGTGCCATCGAAATTTCAACTGATTTCTGGATATAGATGGGACTACCCATTACTACCACCTGTTGACTTCTCACTTAATCAATCCGAAGAGCATGGCAAGTTGACATTAAATCGGGGCACTGCAGCAGTCGCACGATATTATTGGATTAGATAGTGGGTGAGATGGATAGTTAGGATTCTACTGTTTGGTACTGACCTCAGTTGATGCTATCAGTGATCTTCTTATTTTCTAGTAACCCCATACACATATACTCAAGGTCGTACACTATTGCGTGTAACTTCACATCCCACCTTCAATCATGGCCACAAACATGTCTTCATATTACGGACCTAAAGAAGCTCCTGAGATAGTGGCTATGGAAAGAGGCTTGCTTGCTGGCTATGTCATTGGAGGAGTATCTTTTGGTACGCTTCAATGTTTCATGATGTGTAAATTGGTTATGACAATAGTATAGGTATATTATTAACACTTATCATTCAATCCTTCCATACTTTGTCGTGGCATCAGCTACGAAGCGGAATGACGAGAGTTCCTCTTCTATGTACCATCGGCGGTCTCTTTGCTTTGGCCTCTGTTGGCCACTGGACAAGGCTGAAGATCGTCGAGAGATCCTGGGTTGGCGACCGTAATTTTCCAGGAGGTCCTCTGAAGTTTTATGACTCCATGTCAACTAGTGCCTTGAATATTGTCGGACTTGCATCGTGAGTGACATCGTACCCTCTTCATTAGCTTTCTGATCATGGGGTGGATCTTTAATTTTTTCATGGTAAGGCAACTTTTAAATTTCGCCAAAGTTGCTGTATTCAGCTTTGAAATAGCTCCGACGGCTTTTTATTGTGAGCGGCGGAAACATACTGGCACTCGTTGCACCGGCGTTATTTTATCTCGTGACAATAAGTAAGTTTTGGTTATTCCACACTTACCGTCACCCAGCTTAACTCTCGAAAGGCTTCTCGGTCCTATACATTATCAAAAGCAGTGCTTGGGGTTCAGAACAACCCTCTCTCCAGGAGCTGGATGTAGAACTTATCTACAACGCTCTGACCGTAGCCTCGGGTGTCTTGTACACTGTCCTTATTTGTACAGCCCTCATACGACAGCCCAACCCAGAGAATAAGAGTGAAGAGCTCTCAATAGTACATCAGTCGACCTTTGACCGAGCACTCTCATTGGTCATTGAATCTGCTGCTCTGTATTCCATCCCCGCGCTCATATTTCTTGTTGGATTCGGTGTTCAAAGCCCAGCACAGTATGCTTTGGAAACCGTGATGTTGCTACAGGTTTGTACTCCACGAATTTTGACCAATCGCTATGTTGACGAACCTTTCAAATGGTCAGGGAGTGTGTCCACTTATGATCATTCTCTGGAATAACGTCCATGCACCCTTCTCGAAATCAAACTCTATTCGATCACGTAAAACCACGTCATAACTTTCTTAGTTTATGGGTTCTCTGAAGAGTACCTAACTTGTCGCCCAATAACGACCCTGCTACCTAGTTAGCATTCAGCACCTGATCTTTCTATTTACCAGTTACCACTCTTTGTTTTACCAATAACATATTTATAACGCGACATTATATCCCCAAGACGACTATCACGCGCTTTTTCTCAATTGTACCCAAATGGCGCGCCGTGGGCGTTTGCATGACTCGGCTCTCACGGTTCTTAATAAGCGTCATTTATATGTGTATCACTGTGTTCACCTTCGTATGATGAACAATACACCTTCGTAGAAGGATGGCTATGCAAAAAGAAATTAGGCAGATTGGGTCGCCCACAAAGGGCGTCGCCAGATGGCCATGCACTGGTTCGCTAAAACGGAGCCTGCGTGTAGCGACTTGCCATGGGGTGGTCTTTTCAGATGCACCAACATCCATGTCCCGAGTAGCAACACTGCGAATCGAACTGGAATCCGGGCTCACAGGCTGTGTCGATATTTCTTCCTATTGTCCTAGAGGAGGGCATTCAGGGAAACCTAAATATACTTTGCAATGGACGCTAGGCATTCTTTTTAGAACAGGGTTCTTCACTTTATTTTCCTCCCTATTCCCATTTCGTCACATGCTGCACCGGATCTTGGGTATCCAGTACAAAAGTCTTGTACCCCTAATGGTCTTGAGCTCCATCTCATCCTTTGTAGAGTCGTTTCTAAGCTTTCTCTTGAAAAAGGTCGCATAGCATGACAGAAGAAAAGAAACAGTTTATGCGTGGCTTTCGGTTTTGGATGATTATGCTGTGTCTGATCATCTCTTGCCTAATGGCCTACCTAGAGGCTGTATGTATCTGATGCCTCAATTTCATGAATGCTGAGGAAAATTTGGTATTAATATACCATAGACAATCGTGGCCACGGCCTTACCAACTATTGCCAAAGACCTTCGGGCGGACGAGTTTGTCTGGGTTGGGACAGGCTACGCGCTTGCATTCACCGCCATACTTCCCATAACAGGAGGTCTCGCTGACGTACGTCAACGAATCTTTTCTGTACTGAATATTATTAATGTTTTAATATTTTAAGGCGTTCGGTCGCCGCATCATACTTATTACATCGTTGGTGATCTTCACAATGGGAGCAGCACTCGCAGGGACCGCCAAGAACATGAATTGGCTGGTAGCTGGACGAAGTATGTATTATTCCTGTCTGCGACCCATCCCTCTGATTATTACTTATTCACAGCTATACTCGGCCTTGGTGCTGGTGGCACGGCTGCAGCAATAAATTTTATTCTCTCTGACATTGTCCCCCTCCAAGAGCGTGGGTTATACAGTGGGATTATAGGAATGTGAGTACTCTTTGACCGCCATCAAATGGCCTTGTTTCCATTGACACCGCCAGCACTTGGTGTCTTGGAGGGGGAATTGGTCCAGTTGTTGGTGGCGCATTCACACAAGCAGGACATTGGAGATGGGTATTCTGTAGGTGGTGTGCTTTGTTCATGACGAGGAGATACTCAATAATACTTGAAGTCATCGTTCTTCCATTCTCCGGATTGGCAACTCTTATAGGTATTGTATTCTGTAACCTTCCGGTACCTCGGGAAAACCTTCAAGAAAAATTACGCAAAATTGACTGGATGTCAGTAATGGCTGTCTTGCCTTCTTTTGGTAATTGAGATATTATATTTATCTGCAGAGGAACTGTCATAGTCGCAAGCAGCGCTATTGCGGTCATCCTCGCCTTGACTTGGGGCGGTGTCCAATTTTCTTGGAATTCTCCACACATATTGGCCCCACTAGTTACCGGAGTACTTGGTCTCATTTCTTTCTTCTTTTACGAGATTTACTGGGCCAATAATCCTCTGGTTTGTCAATTCTACCAGTGTCCATCTCAATCTGCTCATTAGATGGCCGTCAGGTTCCTTTACATGTCATGGCAAATCGAACAAGCTTCAGTGGGTATGTAGGAAAGCTGAAAAAGCTGAAACAAGGAGGAAAGTTACTGATCATTGAGAATACATAGATATTTTCAGACCTTCATCTTATCAATGCCATTGAATGCATTGACTTGTAAGTCAAGTATATGCTCTCATTATGCAGCATACATATTAAGATACTCCAGACTATTTACCTGTGTATTACCAAGGATGCCACGGTGCATCACCCAAAGCATCTGGAGTGGACATTTTGGGTCTCTCTTTCACCGTGGCACCAATTTCCGTTTTGACCGGGATTTCCATTTCGCATTTCAAGAAGTATAGGCCCCAACTCTGGGTTGGGTGGAGCATCACAATCCTTGGATTAGGTGTCATCAGTACTCTTGGTCCAGACTCTTCTCGCGCGGCTGCCATTGGATATCAGGTGATAGTCGGGATTGGCATAGGCTTATGCTGGTCGACAGTGGTATTCCCGGTCCTAGCGCCTCTTGGAGTAGAGTATAACGCACGAGCGCTGGCTTTATACACCTTTGCGCGTGCTTTTTCAACGGTAGGAACACAGGTATATTGGAAGCCATCCTCAAACTAAACGAAATTATAGACCTGGGGAATTGCTATCGGGGGTGTGATACTTCAAAATCAGCTTATCACCCGATTACCGCGCAATGTTACTGCAGTTTATCCTGCCAACATCCAAATTGCATATGCAATTATCCCACAGCTTTCGCAGCTCGATCCAAGCATTCGAGACCAGGTCAGAGCAGCTTTTGCGCAAAGCCTTGCAAGAATTTGGCGGACGATGATCGGCATCAGTGGCGTTGGACTTTTGGCTAGTCTGTTCATGGGAGATCACCCGATGCATACGCATGTAGATAAGAAATGGCAAGCTCAAGAAGAGAAGTCAAAGGTCCAGAAGAAGTCATTGGAGATTGATACTAATGTCATTCCAGAAGATACAACCAGGTCTATGTGAATATTATTTATTGTGGATGTAGGGCATGTCTATGATAAACTTAGTTGAGCTTTTTGAATCCACCCTTGTGTTAAAGGGATGTACAGTGGTTCAAAAAATGTCCCAATGTTTTTGCAATTTTGGTTATATGCTTAATACTATTGGCAATAAATCATGTGATATGCTGAAAATATGTTCCTCAAAGCTATGGCATAATAGCTACAATGTAATTTGATTAAGATCTGTTAACAGGGTCAATATTTCAAAATAGTCATTCATTGATTGGGACAGTTTTTTCACCTAGCTTTCTTTGTTTTATAACTGTCAAAGGGCATTCAAACTGAACCTTGGTCTCACTGACTGAAGTGACATACATTGAACCATCCAAGTGCAATTGAACCAAATCTTGGTTCACTTGGTCATACCAACTCAAGACCATGTACATCAAACAACCCTCACAGTTGCTTTTAGAATCTCATGAAGCAAGATCCCTGCATGATTAAGTAATCCTTTTACCTATTTGAGTAGTCCCACTCAGCCCATTGTTTACTCAACCTCAGAGTCTAGACCTTGCTTCCATTATTTCTTTTATTAAGTTAATTTCTCTGCTTATGATACTCTTTCCCTATTTAGTAATTTCCATTGCACCATGCAACAATCTTTGTAACACACCAACTTCACCTTTGTTCTTTTGATTTGAAATCTTTATGACTATTTGAAATACTGATCTAGTATATAATATATATGTAAATTAGTAGTTCAGTAGTCAGAAAATTGATTTCCCCAAGTCTCTTTGTCAAACCTTGCTCTCAGAAATTAGGGATACTACTGTCAGGGGATGACCCTTTTCAAACTCCGGTTCAACTCTGGGACCTCCCATT
>QFEC01017126.1:32952-43560 GCA_003316585.1 Gomphus bonarii | reverse complement strand
TTCGAATATCGATTTAGTCTTACCTCACTACCTCTGTCCTCACTCCATAGACTCCGCTCCGCAACTCCATAAATTCAAGGACAAGACGACGCAAGAGGGCACAACACATAAGTTGAAGCCAAGTCCTCTCGACTCTGCACCCCAGCTCGAAACTAACCATTCGACCACTCCGGACCTCCCGGACAATACATCTCTGACTCCGGACTTAACACAAAAACAGAATCTAGGAAACAATGAGTTAATCCAGAATCAATAAGTGTACTGATGGTTTTATTAGGAATTAATTCAGAGGTGAGATATATAGTCAAGGAGTTTGGATTGGAAAGAGCGGACATGTTGAGATGTAATTCTGTTATTGCACCGTGGGGATCAACGCACCCCTCAGCTGGTGCCGGAGTTGGAGGGCTGCTTAGTTGTTTTTTGACTCCATTGCAGACTTCATGTTGGAGTTCTTTTTGTCAGATGATTTGCTGTCTGACATGGAAGTGGCTCATCCTTTTGCAGCAGAGGAAGTCGATTTGGGACATTCCTTGGCTACGTGACCTGTTCTGCCACAGAAGAGACAGAGGTTCTGCTTGAAGCGGTGTTGTCGCTCCTGTTGAGTCAGTTTACCATCTTTTCCTAGTTTTGATGCTAGGTCCAGATTCTTCTTGGTGGAGTTCAATGTATTGTTGCTGTTGGAGGTAGGGTTTCCAGATTTGTTGCCATTGTTGTTGTTTGACATCTTCTTGTTGTTGTTAGAATTCGTCGATGGCGTGGTGGGGTTTTTGCCCTTGTCTTGGTGGTGGTCCAAGGTTTTGTTCGAGCCGTTTTCTCAAGCAACTTTGGAGTGTCGTTCCCAGTAGTGGGCATTGATGGACTGGGCAAGGGATCAAAGTTCATGCAATGTGCTGGGTTTACCAATGCAGGCCACTTCATCCTTGATCCGTGCTGGAAGTCCATTGTAGAACTGGCAGCAGAGTGCGGCATCTCCCCAATGGATGCATGCAGTGAGGCGGTTGAACTCAACCAGGTATTTGGTGACTCATTGGTTGTCACGCATGCGGAGGGTTTTGAGGTCAGCTTCTGCTTTGCCAATGGGGTCATGTGGTCTAAAGTTGTCTTTCAACTCTAACATGAATTCAGAGTAATCGTCTATCCATGAGGGATCAACGTTGGAGGAAAGGGTGGGTTCAAACCAGTCTAATACAGTTCCTTTCAGGTAGGACAGTACATAGGTGACCTTTGCACTGTTGGAGGAAAAAGAATCAGGATGGTCACGAAAGTTTAGATTACATTGAACCAAAAATGGCTGGAGTTTACGACTGTTGGAGCCATCGAAGGTGTCTGGTTCATGGACTTTGGTCCGTGGTGAGGACTTCTTTGGCGATGACAAGTTGTTGGCCAGCATGGCAATGGCCTCAGCAAGGTTGGGGATGTCATTTGAGTTCAATGATGATGCTCTTGGAGGATTTGGGGCCAGAAATGGATTGGACGGAGATTGCAGAGGGTTGTGATCAGAGGGTGTGTTGGGCAGATCAGGCATGTCTGGATAAAGTGCTTGTACAGGGTTTTCAGGAACCAGTGGAGTTAGGGGTGAGTGAGTACTTGGGAGCATGGCTGGGACATTAGGTACACAGTATACGGATGCTTCTGAAATGGTTCCAAGGGTACCAGCTTGTAGGTTGCTTCGAGTGCTACATTCCATAGATGATGAAGAGTTCGAGTTCGAATATACTGTTAAGTCTGGAGTCAGAGACATCTTGTCCAGGAGGTTTGGAGTGGTCGAATGATTGATTTCAAGCCGGGGTGCGGAGTTGAGAGGACTTGGCTTCAACTTATGTGTTGCACCCTCTTGCATCATCTTGTCCTTGAATTTACGGAGTTGGGGAGCGAAGGTTGCAGAGTGAGAATGGAGGTAACTGACAAGATTATGGGTTGGAGAGATATTAGAGAATTAAAGTTTTATGTTGTTTTTTGTTTAAATATGAGTAAAATTCATTTTCTTGCTCTTCTGGTGGTTTTGGAGCGATGGAAGGGACTACTTATTATTATTACAAAGTTAGAATTAAATATTACATAAATAGGAGAGGAGGAAAATGGTGAGACATGTTTACATGAGGGGATGATGCATACATGACATCATATGGGAAATACTTATTACACGAACATTGGGGAAGGAAGAAAACGACAAAAGATGATAAAGTACATACTAATAAACCTAAAGCCCAAAAAGCAAACATGTTTTGTAAGGAGAGTGGCTGGCCAGGCTCGTGCCGGTCCTACGATGTACGCGAGCATGACGGGTGCTTTGGTTCAGCTAAAGATGAGTGAAATCTTGAATTACAGTGATTCAAGTCTTTGGACATGATGGAAATTATTGATATGATAAGGGACATGAATGTTCTATGATTTTTGTATAATAGAAATTGAATTATGGATGGAAAATGATTTTATTGTTTTTGTATAATGTTTATTTTTAGCGTTGTTAAGTGCTCAGGGCGCTAAAGCATCGGATACCTGAAAAAGGCTTTTGACAGTAAGTAAGGCAGGTTTTTGATAATATTAATAAAGTAAAGTGTTATATGATCTGACAACCAGTATCAGATATAATGACATTTCACTTATATCAATATTATCATTGTGGAGGGGATCCCAGGTCTCCGGCCTCAAAATACTTCCGCACGGGCGCTTCATCTTGGGGGTAAACGTGTTGTCAAGGCAATAGACATCGATGGGGGACAAGGAAAAATGTAAAATAAATCTTGAAAAATAACTTCAATCAGGCCTGAATATCGTATGGAAACAGCCAGCCGTATAGGCTCATCGTTGTTGACATCGGTCGAAAATACATATAAATGTGCATATATGCGCTTATATGCACCCAAAATAGATTGGATTTGCCATGCAACTTCAGAGTAATATTCCCTGACGTGCAGTAAATGGTTTTGATACTAATAGCTCATTCACTTCATCATAGAATTTGTCAGAGTCATTATATTTCATTAAATTTGGGATTTTGCTCATTCTCTAACAGTAATGAGGTAAGACTAAATCGATATTTGAACTAGGGAACTAGCTACAAATACATGGAGGTTTAAATACATTCAGAGTGTGAGATTAATATGGAGCAGGGTCATCCGAATGTGGGGGAGTTACTATACTAGGATGCAGGGATGCTAAACGAGAGGTGGGGTCATGTGGAACTATAGAACATACTAGAAGATGACGTGGAAGGTAATAGAAGGAGTCATGTGGAGGTCCATGTATCGGATTGATTACGTGGGAGAAATGATGGAGATGGAGTACAGAGTATGTGGAGGTCATGTGGGGGTTGTCCGTGGCATGGAGTATGACGGAGGATAGAGATCTGTCTGGAGGACTGAGATTGATCTGGAGGAGCGTGGAAATGAATGATACATGGGCGCTAAGGATCAGAGGAGACATAGGATCTAAAACAACATCAAGACAATATAGGAAGGATCATTTTTAAATTTCAGATGAAACTGTCAAGAATTGACTGAGAAAATGAAATTTGAAATTGGCTCAAAACAAGAATGGAAATGTGAAATTGACAAGGTCATGTTCAAATGGCAATAAACTGGTTGTTCAAAAATTCTGAGAATAATCACATATGTTTTATAGTATTTCCTATTTGTTCTGAAATTCTTTACACCCTTAAGAGCTCTATTGCATCAGTAACACACATGAAAATAAGCCACAGTTGTACTTTATAATGTCAAATTATTTAATTAATCAGAAGCCACAGTTGTACTTTATAATGTCAAATTATTTAATTAATCAGACTGCACATATTTATGATTGAGTATATTTTTTTTCTTAAGAATAAAGAATAAATATGCCACTCTGATCAGTTTGAGCTTCAGCTCTTTGATTCAGGTAGGGTGGACTGTTGGGTTGGCCAAAAATACATTTTTAAATAAAATTATTTGGGACTTCTGCTGTTGGAAGCACCAATGCAATATACAGGATCATATTTTAAAATTCAGATGAATCTGTCAAGAATTGACTGAGAAGTGATGATTTGGAAATCAGCTCAAAATGAGAATGCAAATGTCATATTGGCAAGGTCACATGCAAACAATGATAATTAACTACTGCAGTACCAAGGACTATTGATGAATGTTTGTATATTCCACAGCTTATATGATTTGCCAGACCTACCTAATTTTTGGATAAAAATTTTTTCATGTAACTGTGGCTATAAAATCAGGAAGTTGTTTACTAAATCATATATCAATGCAATGCTTGTGCCACAGTAAATTACTTATGTTCAGGAGCATGTACTAAATTTCAAATTCAGCTTTATGTACTTGGGTTGTAATGAGTGACTTAAATTAATGAGTGGCTTAAATTAGGAACACCTGTGACGGGTGATAGTGTGCTTCAGCCAAGCACTCGGGCTTCAGGCTTCCAAGTTTCCGGACTTAGAGCCCGCTTTGGAGCCCGGTCTGGCACCCATGCGCAACCAACACTGGTTCTACTTCTCGGAATCTAAACAAACTCAAACGCCAGGGTAAATTGAATACATTTACATGCTGTTGAGCTGGCAGCGTGTTTAACCTGTTAGTTGCACAGTTGGATGGTTGGCACAACAAAGTATGTGATGTGATCTGGTAAGCAGTCCAAAGATGATCTAAGATCTCGGGCTATTCAGACCCCAATCCAAACACGGTGACTCCCTTGATATTTTGATATGGTGCAAGATTAATGGCCAAACTAAGTGGCTATTCGGAATTTTTGTTGGCAAGGCTGCACAACATACCGTAATCAGAACATGCTATCACGTTCTCCGTCATTGAACATTTATTGTGTTAAATGCAGTGAGTGCTCAAAACATTTACTGTGAGTGCTTTTTCTTACGGCACAGAAGTACTATTCTGTTATACTCCAAACATCTTGTTTAAAGTTATGAGCCATCAAAGCGCTATTAGGTGTTTACTATGGGGTCCACCAGCTCATCCATGAACCGACTTTCGACCAATATCCTGACAAGATCTCGCCAGAAGCGCCCTACAGCACATCATCAATCCACTCGGCTCCACCCGTTCACCGCTTGCGACGGATGTGATAGTTCCTATATTTGGGCTTAATGTGAAACGAAGGCACGGCCTCGCGTTTTAGACTCATGACTGGCTTGTGTTCAATCCAACAGAATCGCATGTGCGCTGCAAGTTGATATCCTATGGCAAGGTGACAAAGCTGTGAACTCTACCTGGAGACAAACGGGCACTTGGCAGCGGTCCTAGGTGCTGTCCCCAAACAGGAAACCATATATACTCACGTCACAATGTGCACGGCACTGCAATACTGATGCTCATCACGCATCCTATCCCGGAGTCGGAATTCGAGGGTCTTTCATTTTGCGATGCTACTGGCAGCCTGTGACGATGCGGCATTGTCTCGGAGGAAAATGAGGTGATTGGTGATGCTGCGGAAATCTGAAGGGACAGTGGCGAACGTGCAACATCGAGTATTTATACATCTATAAAGAGGACATGAGTTCAGGCTATGAGATATAAGGTATGTATGCTCGGGGGTTAAGAGGGGCGCCGAAATAGAAGCGAGAGAAATAAAGGCTATCGGCCTGAGGGACACTGAATTAATGGACACGGAAACGGGTAAAAGATCAGGGCATGAAGCACGGGAAGGCAATGCAAGTTGGACGAACGAGCATCGGAGAAAGAAAGCAGGTTCCACCTTACAACACGATCACACGTCACCAACGTTCCTTCGAATGATCCTGTCGTCGGTCCGTGTAATGGTCTTCGTCATTGTGAATCATTTCCAACTCAGGAGGAGTGGGCGAGCAACCTTGACTGGCACAGATGCAGCTGGACACAGGTTTTGGGGCGCGAGGTACGGTGGACTGGTAGAAGCAGGGGAGATTAAGAATGACACGCCATCGGAATTAGTATACTGGTTCCCGTGGGATACGTCATCGGACAGAAAACTGATACAGCCGTGGGTGCATACACTCCCGCAACCCAGCAGCAAATAGTTCAGCTTGGCAATGGCTGTTGCTTCTAGCTGATGTTCCTCCCTTCTGCTGCGCAGAGAAGATCCATCGGTCGGCCCCGTGAACGTGTGCTAACACCATATGCCGCCGTGTGATCGGCTCCGAACCTTCGTTGTACCTCTGGGAACGGGGAACCACTTACCGCGCTGTCCCACGCTGTCAGTTCCGCCACACAGGACATAACATAGCCACGCGGGTGGTCCACACGCAGGGGTGCCAACCACCCACGTTCGTCCCTGGTCGCATCATGGTTGGCCGACCTTCTTGATTGCCCGTGCGCCCATTTGGGTCTATAAATCCAACGGGTTTCCGTTTTCCTCTCCTTCTGCTGCTTCTCTCCTCCCCGCACAATGTCGGATAGCCACGCCTCTATCCAGAAAGGCGACCCCGTCGCATACTCTCTCGACCAGAGACGTCGGTCGGCTCTCGCAGAGGTTGACAATGCTGGCTTCAAGTGCGTCTCGTGAATTTACTCTATATTCATTCCCGTGACCGTCTCTCCAGTCGATTCCACATCAAGGTGTGTCTCGTAGCCGGCGTCGGATTCTTCACAGATGCCTACGGTACGTTCTCTCGATCACTCACCGTAGCTGCCTAATGTGCCGCCAGACCTGTTCGCCATCAACATTGCAAGCACTATGCTTGGAAATCTCTACGGCGTCAACAGTCAGTCTCCAACACCTCTCTTCCAAATTCCTCTGACCCGGCCTCTCCTCTCCAGAGACTGCACGGACCGGCGGTGCCCTCACCAAAAACCAAGACTTGGGCGTCAAAGTTGCGTCCCCCGTTGGCACACTTTGCGGTCAACTACTCTTCGGGTGGCTTGCTGACCTCGTGGGCCGGAAACGCATGTGTATGCACATTTCCCAACCAAGTTTCTGTTTCTATATTAATCTGCTTCGCGCTCTAGACGGTGTAGAGCTTTGTATCATCATTTTCGCCACCTTCGGACAGGCAATGGCCGGTCGTGCCCATGCCATCAACATCCTCGGTGCCCTCATCGTTTGGCGTTTCATCCAAGGAGTTGGTATCGGCGGTGACTACCCCCTCTCTGCCGTCATCAGCTCGTACGTCGTTGAACGCTGCCCCACTATGAACACCCATCTAACTCGTTCCCCGCACCTAGGGAATTCGCTTCCACAAAAATACGTGGTCGATTAATGACAGCAGTTTTTGCAGCGCAAGGCTGGGGTAGGTGCCCCCCCCCCGTATACAATCGGCTTGTTAATTTATTTAAATCGCGCTTCCAGGCCAATTCACTGCCGCCATTGTGTCCGCCATTGTGCTCGTCGCTTTCAAATCCCAAATCCAAGCTGACACCTCCACCGACCCAACCCACGTCGATTTCGTCTGGCGTCTCATCATTGGGCTTGGTGCTGTTCCTGCCGCGGTTGCCCTCTACTTCCGTCTAACGATTCCCGAGACCCCGCGTTTCACTATGGATATCGAGAGGAACGTGAAGCAGGCTGCACAGGACGTGGACACTTTCTTGACAACTGGCACATTCGTTGTGGACCCCGATGCCGTGGTACAGAGGGCGGAAGCACCAAGAGCCTCCCGCAGAGACTTCGTTGCTTAGTAAGTGGATGCTTATACTTGTATAGTCATACGAGATTGATCTGACGGTTGCGGTACAGCTTTAGCAAGTGGGAGAACGGCAAGATTCTTCTCGGAACCTCCTATTCTTGGTTCGCACTTGACGTTTGTAGCCTCACTCAATTGTCATTCTCCTACTCATCCTTTCCTCAGATTGCTTTCTATGGTCTGGGCCTCAATAATAGTATTATCCTCACTGCTATCGTGAGCACATGCATCCTTCTTCAATAAGAATAAGACTGAATCCCTTGTTATGCTATGCTTTTAGAAATTTGGTGCTCCAGCCCCGAACTTGAAAGGTGGCCAAGCCGTCTACCAAAATTTGATCAACTTGTCGATTGGGAACATGATGTGCGCTTTCTGCCCCCCCCCTTAAGCTCCACGGACCCAATTTAATAATCACCACATCACAGCTTGTCTGTAGCCGGTCTTATTCCCGGATACTATGCCTCGTTCTTGTTGATTGACTCGGTACGTACTCATGTCGTTAATCTGCCACCTAGTGAGGTGGTGGAGTTGGCGAAGATATTCACATTCGTTTAATAGTGGGGACGCAAGCCGATCCAGCTTTTGGGCTTCACGATGCTCACCATCATCTTTATTATTATGGTATGTACTTCACAGTTGTCTCCAAACGTTCCAGGCAATAATCCACATTCCACCCTGACAGGGCTTCGGCTACCGCACCATCCTCAGCCACAGTAATGGCGCCTTCGTTTTCCTTTATTGCCTCGCCAACTTCTTCCAGAACTTCGGCCCGAACACTACCACGTTCGTCATTCCTGGTGAAGCCTTCCCGACCCGTTACCGCTCTACCGCGCACGGTATTTCTGCCGCATCTGGGAAGCTCGGTGCCATTGTTGCCCAGGTCGGATTTGCACAGCTGAAGGACTTTGGTGGAACCAACCAGGTGAATTGTCTCGTTCTATATCATTAACTATTTCTAACATGCCCATCTAGTTCATTAACCACATTCTGGAAATTTTCGCCTTCTTCATGCTTACCGGCATTTTCTCCACCTTGCTCCTTCCCGAGACAAAACAACGCACGCTTGAGGAAATCTCGAACGAGAACCAGGAGAACTTTATCCAAGGCGTTGCAGGCAGACATTTGGAGGACGTAGAGGGTGGTATTACAATGGAAGAGAAGAGATCGTAAGAGGGGGTATGCTATCATAATCGTCGCTGTGAACAATTTGGTGTCATGCATTCACGATGTAAATTTACCCATTCACCGATTTTTGGTTTTCCGTTACCCTTTTCCCTGACTTTCTGACTTGCCGCGTCGATCAGTCAAAACAACTAGGTGCACATCACATGTGCACGTGCATATTTCCATGTTCCTTTCTTTCCGTCTTTCTTTTCCAAAACAAGGAGTTCCTTCGTGCTTTATCATCATCTTTTTTGTTCTTCATCAATCCCGTTTGCCCAACTATCCGCGGTTAACCAGCTTCAGGCTCAGCCAATCTTAGCGGGCTTGCCCAACAACTGACTTGCATTATTTTCCCCTCAGGGCCCTGCGCCAGATCATTGATGATCACTCCAGCTCCACCCTTTGAACTTCTAGTGTACACCCACCCACATGCTCTGGCACTGCTCGCGACCTAGTTCCCACATGCTCTCAGCAACGCAAATTGCTTACTTTCCATTCCTTAGTCACCTCTGTGATGCGATTAGTGGCGCCATGAATCAGACTGCTGCGACCTCCCCTGCCCCCCACGGATCACGGATGGGTCCTAGATTCCAAGCAAAAAAATTTCAAACGTGGGATTTTATTGCATCTAAAGGCCTTGAAAAGATCGTGTGAGTGAGGATCGGCGGTGTGACGGTGATCAGGGACTATAGAGCCCGTCCCTGCTCTAATCTCCCTCTGTGTTTCTTTGGCTTTGTCCCGGAAACATTTCTAAACGCGCTTCCGCTGTCTTGTTTATATTTATATTTTTAGCAAATTTGTCGGCGACGGCTACGTTCTAGTGGGATCGATGTATAGCTCCGTCCTCATTATGGCTGTCATAGGTCCATGATTCAGGCATTCCAGGACCAGAAGGCCTCGCTAAGTCCAGGGGCACGAGCATACACCTATTTGTTTCTCCGGAACGTCGGATCTGTCGTAGGACTTGGGACCAGCAAGGGCAAGGTAGAACTGAGTTCAATTAACCATATGCTGCTTCCTCGGAACTTGCCTTCAAACACTGTGCTGTAGATCCGCTCGTCGGACGGAATCTGAAGAAAAAGTCCATATATGCAGGTTCTCCTGCTGGGACGTAGTATATCCTATTCTAATTCCCAGCTTAAAGGGTCCAAAACTGACAGTTCCTGGACCGGGTAAACGTTAAGATTCTTGTAGATTATACTCCTACTCGATTCATACATCGTATACATGTTCATTACTGTACGCAATCGTTTACGTGCGAAAGCATAGAGGCATATTAACGTCTAAGATGGCAAACGCAAGCATAACAATAGTATGAGAGCGAAGGGGGTTTAAGACCTGGATATAAAAGAACGAACAGGCACAGACACAAAGGGTCTTGGGGGGGGGTGAAGACAATCACAACGTCGAGGCATTATTGTCCCCAGGCAGTAACAGTCCGTCCTTCAACTCCTCTGGTAGTGGTGCGTTTAGACGGGCCAGTATCTGTTTCCACCTGGTTCCAGTGAGCGAGATAGAGTCGAACTCGTGTAGTTGCGCCTCGGTGGGGCGGTGCGCTCGCAAGATGAAGAGGTACTGTGAGTGATCCGTCGTCTGTGTGAATCGTATCCTGGTAGTAACCTTCCCCACAACATTAGACAAGTCTAGTGGTTCGTGACTCTCGATCTTTTAACCACGATGTAACGTATTAAGCGCGCAACCATCTGAGAAGAACATGGCACACATACCCAATATGGGGGTGAGAGCTGGATAGAGACGGGGGGATGATCGTCCGCTTCTACTGTAATCCAGAACCCACCATCACGTGGCCACTGAATGGCAAAATGTTGAGTAGTTCCCCC
>QFEC01017126.1:0-32898 GCA_003316585.1 Gomphus bonarii | reverse complement strand
GTTTGACTGTAAGTTATTGTCGGCGACCCGCTAGCGCGCAAAATCTTGACGAAAAAAAATACGCACTCAAAGGTGTCATAGCGATCAGCCCATCGCCTCACTAACATCGCCTGTTTGTCGTCCAGCTCAAACCGGACGTCTTTCGTGAAGGACATGGGAGATCCTTCGACCACTGAAATTATCTCATAAGGATCACTGGGGTGATAACAATGGGGCTCTAGAGGGGGCATAACTGAGACATCCTTAATGCTGTTCGGAGTCCCACCTCGGGCAAGCGACTGTATTTTTGTGAGACAATCTGCTGAACCTCGTAGCCTCCCAGTTGTATCAGACGTTTGATCTGACACTTTTCTCCTTGCAATCCCGTTTTCATCACCCGTGCGTGTAGTCTCCTCCGGCAAGATGACATCAGAAGTACCAGCCACGTTCTCTCTGCGGATATTCGACGATTCTGGGTGCACGTCATGCGAAATGGCTGGAATCACCCTTGGTGGATGTTCTTCAAGAACTGTACTCGTCTCCTTTCTAGGTCTGTTGGAAGGTCGTTCGGAAAGCGCGTTGTCCAAAGATGAGGATCGCGTTCGTTTTGTCCCAGAGGATACAAACTCGCCAGGACTTTTGTGAGCAGAATTCGCCCCTGATGCCGCAGAATCGCCATTTGCCCCCAAGTACTTCAGGTCCTCAGTCCGGGTAATACTATTATCCTCTGGTTTCCCAGAAGTTACCGCACCACCACTTGATGTCTGCTTCCAGGCTTGCAGTATGGCATAAAGCTTCACAGAATCTACCGCGGAGGTGGAGACATCATCTAGCTGCAAGGACAAGTGTTTGACCACAGCGTCCACCCGTTCCTGCTTGTCCGCGTTACCGTACTCTTTCAGAATATGCTTCGCAACAAGGGCCATGATTTTCCTTTTGGTGGTGTCACTCATGGGAACTTCAGCCCCATTTGCAGGGGTGGAGCTTACCTGTTCGTGATGTAACTTCAACGGAAGGAACACGTAAGAGATCGTGCTACTTACAGCACCAGCAGGCGTATGGTCATTCTGAGATGTGCTAGGATGATCAATCTGGCTAGCCAGCAGATATGATTTGCGGGTTTGACCAACATCGACCGTTGCAGCTCCGTTGCGCTAAAAAGCATTTCGGCGCTATAATCATCTGGTAATTGTTAAGTTATACCGAGGCACATACCGAGAGCATGGATTCTGCAAGTGGGATTGTGACTGTTGGTCTCTCGGCACTTTCACCATGGGGGACAGGTGTGTCATTAGAACCGGGTTGGTGCTGTGTAGTTTCGTGAGGGTGTGACACCTTCGTGGTGTTCACCACAGGCATCTCTACAACGAGTGGCGAAGCAGACGCAGATGCAGGACATTCCTCAACAGGAGGGTTGGATAGCCGCTCTGAATGTTGGTCTTCTGAACGACTTGCACCTTCCGCTCCATGGGTTTGTTCAGCTTGAGATGTCTGAATAGCAGATGCAGGACTAATCTCAACAGGATGGTTGGATAGCCGCTCTGAATGTTGGTCTTCTGAACGACTTGCACCTTCCGCTCCATGGGTCTGTTCAGCTAGAGATGTCTGAATCGGAGTGAGAGGTTCTAATGACACAATTATCCTTGAATTGAGGGTTGCCTCCAGGGAAGATGAGTTATGTTGACGCCTAATTCCAGCAGGAGAAATGTCCATATCTTCCGCGCCCAGGCGTTCAATATGGCAGAATTCAGCTTTCTTAAGCTGGCCAATGTGATCGTTTTCCGGCGTGAGAACCTCAGGGTCTGGGGTATGTAATAGCGGTGGTGGTGAGGACACTTTCTTTGTAGACAATGCTGATATAATATCATCTCCTTTGTCATTATCAGTCGAATCTGGATGAATGACCTCTGGTGCATGCGAGACCATCTGCTGGATCCCGGATGACTGAACAGCAAGTTGCTCCACAACTCCTGAGTCGGTGACTGAAATCCTGTCAACTAGGGGGATAGCACCGGGAGACTCGACGTTGGTAATGAGAGATTGATGTGACATTGTTGTCATCATCCGAAGAGCTGAACCTGCGCCTTGGGAGGCTTTAGACTGGTCCTGAGTAACATGAGTGGTAAAGCTGGGGCCGTTTCCTCCAACTGGAGAAACGACGGATACGCTATGCTTGGCCTTGCATTGTAGATTAGCGGAAGAGACACAGTATCTGACAGCTTAAAGCAGAACTTACATCTTTTGAGTTCTCTCCACTATTTTCGGTCTTGTTTCCCTGCTCCTCAGTTGATATCCCGGACTGAACAGTCTTCTTCCAGCTCCTCTTGTCCAGTGCCGCGAGCCGTTCAAATTTGGCGTTAGAGAAAGATAGTCGTTTGAGAGCGGGTGAGTTTGAGCTACTGCTGTGCGTGGTGAGAGATGCATTCGAAACTTCGACAGGTGGAGAGATAGATTTTTGAACTGGGACTTGACCAATGGGCTGGGACAATGCGGAAGGCGTGTGGGAGTTGATTCTAGGAGTTGATTCTGGGAGTGAATGAAGGGAGGGGGGAGGTGCAGGGACCGCCGGAGGACCTGCATTATGAACATTTTGCATTTCTGCCGAGGTTATGGCCGTCTTAACATCCTCATGACCGGGCGCTGGTCCTGGAAAGATAGCTTGTCGTAGGAGGAATGGCTTGTCGGTTGACACCTCTCTAGACTGGGGAGCGGGAGAAGTTGATGTCTGAGAGTCCGCGAACTGGGAAGTTGCTGGTGAATCAGCTGAGATTGCACCAGGGGAATTAGACTTTGACGCAATGAACGAGTCACTCGAAAGCGAGATTTCATTAAATCCGAGAGATCCAAGTTGTGGGCCATAGTGATTTGCACGATCATCTATAGCAGCATTCCGAGTAATGGAGCTTTCTGGGTGGTTAGAACCAAACGTTAATCCTCGTAAAGAGGAGGTCACTGGTACGGGAGACGCATCCGGAGGAACCCCGACAGTCTGGTGCGATGCTGAAGGGGAAATATAGATTGTTGAAAAAACATTGACTAGTCGTGCTGACAAGACATCATTGAAGAAAAAAACTAAGAAGGAAAAGACTGCGCTCGTACTCTTGAGATGATCCTCGAGAAACATTGGCAGGTAAGGTTTCACGGCCTGGACTAACGCAATGTATGCCACAGTCCGAGGCTGCAGATCGGGTGTGCACCTTGAAATGTGAAGATCATTGGCTAATCTCAGTCCAAGAAGGCGGGCAAGGGTATATGCTGCAGTCTTAGTGATGTGAAACAGTTTATAAGGTGCTGCATGCTATTTCGGGAAAGAGCACACCTCGAGCATCGTGACTATCTAGGTGACCAAACACGCCAAAGTGGGTATGTTGAAAGGTCATGTAAACGGGGAGGCTCACCTGCGGTCTTGCTTCAAGATAGTATGCCTTCTCGGAACCTAGCCATTTGGCGAGTTTGTTGGCTGCGTCAATAAATTCTTCTTGGACATTTGAAGACAGCTTTTTAGTAAGATCCCGAAAGACCTTGCTATTCGTAGTCACGCGCTTGTCATAATTTTTAATACCCTTTTAATAGTTAGGTCAAGCGTTCGGACGTGGACGTGGCTGAACAACTCACGTCTCCTTTTCCAGCTCTCCCACTAGATGTGGACATGACAGACAGGGTACAGGCTGCTCATTAGCTCAACGCGCGGAGCGATATTGAGTAATTTGCCTCCGCGGCGGCCGAGAGAGAATATCTATAATGATTTCCTTTTCCAAGAACTCCGCAGGCAGCAAATTGAGCAGATTTTCGGTGTTTCACGGTTCAACTTAACAAAATCTCAAACAAAAAAAAATATCTCTATATATACAGCTTCGCTGTGGCTACTTTTTGGTGATCACCTCTATTACACTCTGGTCTGATATCCTATAATTATTTCTGGAAACAATGAAGCGTAGTGTTCAGAATTGGAATATGCGCTGGTAAGGTAAGACTCATGCATACTCCACTAGCATCACATGCATGTGACATCGTGTGACATAATCAGATCGGCCTATTCTTCCGGCGTGCAAAGCTATCCCCCTCTTTCCACACAAGACCAAATACCAAAATCATCCATATAACATCATTTACACCTTAAAAATTGTGTGGAATAAGCCCATAGGTTTGCTTGCTTTTTGTCACGCTTGGTGACGTGACATTGGTTTAAGTCACGTTTGTAACCGCTGGTTTGCTCCTACAATACCAGGAATTGTCCAGTTTGCCTTGAAATATTGTTCTAACATATTGGTAGTAGAGCGTGGATTTTTTGGAAAGGATTGGATGTACTCCACTCTGATACATCATTTTAGCAGATAGCTCATTTTGTGTTTTGAAATGAATCACAATATCACATTTGAGTGCTAGAACTTGTAATTTATAAAAAAAATAACTGGAAAAGTTTGAAAATTGAGGTCGCAAGATCAGATTGTCCATTGTCAACGAGATAGTAGATTTATATCCATTGTCTGTTTGTTTTATTTATTATGTAATACCTATGCGGAGTGCAGGGTGAATACAATGTGGATTATCATTTGCGGTGTTTCCGAAGAAGGAAAGTGCTGTGCAAAGGGTTGAATGTGCCAATTCTTTGACTGCCTTGACAACTCGGCGCTCAGCGATCATTGTGGTCCCAACATAACCCCGTGCATCTTAACCCCGTCCTTGGCCCTCGACGGCCAAAATCCTATTGGTCGAATGTTCCCCCTGTTGTGGTATATGCAAGACAAAGGCCCCAAATGGGGACAGCCTTTATGCCATGTGTCGGAGGCTTGAACTCCTTTCTGCTCTGGACTTCGCAAAGATGGTGCCACGATCATATCGGAGTGAGCCGTGTTTCAAAAATTTCCTCGCTCGTCGCGCAGCGACTCGCATCTCATTCTAAAGTTTTACAACTATAATGCCGCCTAAGACGGTTCCCGCGCGGCTGCTCTTGATAGAATCTCTACCAAAAATGTATAAGATTCAATAAATGGAATGATGCGTAGGCGGCGTGGAGTGCGCCAATTTTATCTGAACTATCTCACGCGCTTCAGCTCCCAAAGTTCTGTAAACTTTGTGCAGGCTGGGGCTGGTCTTCGGCTGCAATGGCTAGCGTTGCGCCCTCCACTAGACATGGTCGTCGTTCTCGCTCAGAGGCCCGTCCCAGTACTGCTCCCGCTAATCCCAATCTCCATACACCAACTGCCGTGTCCACTCGGCTTCCACATTCGTTCGCTCGTCTTCATCCTCCGAAAATCAACATTGATACCCATACCTCATACAAAACTTCTACACCGCGCAGGGGCTCAGGTAATCTGGCGTTGCAGGCCAGAGACTCGGTAACTGTACGCAAACGAACCATGAGCAGTGGTGGTGCCATGTCCGCTCGAGTCGCCAGGCAAAACGCGAGGAAAGCAAACGCGAGTATGCTGCAGGTGAGAATTACCTGTAGACACACAGAATACTAGAATCTTAACCGATGGTTATTTGCGTTCCAGCCACATCCAAATTCTAGAGATGTTTCGCCCTCGGACTTAGATCGTGGCCGCAAACGGTCTCGGTCGCCTGCTGCCACGCCGTCGACGCGAACAAATTCTCACCGCAACCGTCCATCGCGTTCTCCCTCGCCCTCTTCATCCTCTCCATCTCAGTCTCCCCCTCCCGTCACCCCTGCCCTCTCGGGAGCTCCTTCCTCATACCATACGCGTACGCACGTGCCACACAACTCCCAGGAAACCACTACATCTGCGTACCCGCCCTCGTCCTCACAGTCATCGCGTTCATCCTCTTCTTCACCTTCGCGATCACGCATCCTGTCGCCACCTCCTCCTCAGCCTCAAAAGGTCGCCAACTCACTGCCACCTACACCCGCACTCGATCTAGACCCAGACGACGTGAACGCGCGCCTTCGTCTCCTCGTTAATAACAGTTATTTTCTTCCTCCTGCCCATACGAAACCTGAGCTGTCCCCTATTTATCTTACTCCTTCCTCCAAGGGGACAACCTCTCCAAGTACATTCAAGGAATTCTTTCGTGTTGGGAAGAAAAAAGAGAGAAAACAACCTGAAACGAATGGGTATGTTAGTCCTGGTGGGAGACGTGGCAATGCTCCCATAGATGCGCCACGGACGGCATCCAACGACGCAGATCGACGCTATGGGAGTCTAAGACATGAATCGGATTTACAAACCCCCGTGGGTCCGGCACGAAACAGGGTTGTCGTTGTCCGTGAAACCGTGGAGAATCTACCTCCTCCTGCGATCCGCCTACCGTATCGCACATCGTCTCTTCCTTCCCATAACCGCACTCGGAAGGCACCAGAGAATACGTTCATTGACCCGACCACCCAGTATGATATGCCGCCTCCTACCCACTACCCTTCGTACAACAATTTGCGCTTAGACGCGGCAGGTCTCACTGGCAATGTCGAACTTGATCAGTTTGCACCGCCAGGAGAGCCATGGAGTCCGACTCCGACCTCCCCGCTCAGCTCTCGTGGACCTGGAGGTGGGATGGATCTTCAAGAGCGAGTGTGGCGTCGCGCCCTGTTGGAACGGGCGGTGAATCTGAGCCTGAGCTCTTCAGCTAGTGACCCTGGGCATGTTAGCCCCGGTCTGCAAGAGGAGAGTTTCAGGTGTTTGAGGTTAAGCGGCGAGGAGATACCAGAGCCCAATACACCATCAAACCAGAAGAACAAAAAGAGCTGGTGGGGAAAGAGAGAAAAAGAAGGGGAGGATCCCCTGCAGAGACGTTCGATATCGTCCTCGCATAAGGAGCGCGACGTTTTCCATATTTCTGGCAATGACCGTGGCACCCACAGTCTAGAAGTCCCAGTCCAATCCCACTCATCCCCACCAACAAGCTGCACGCGGAACCTCGGCCGGAGTATCATACCCAATGTTCATGCTGATTTGGAAGAACTGGAGCGACAGCATGCACAAAGGGTAAATGAACGAAGTGTTGGGATTCCCCGACCATTGCGACTAAACGTCTTGCCTTTTGGTCCATCGTCTGCTTCTGCTCCTGTAACGCCGCTCGATCATAACCATAACCGGCCTACTACACCCTCGTTGCCGATGACCCCCTTGCGCCCGCGACCTGCTTACCGCAGAGGGGACACTTGCGTCTTCGCTAATGCATTCGGAGACCAAGTTGCAAACGAATTTTTCACGGGTCATTCAACGATCAGGAAAAGTTTGTCCAGCCCACTTTTGTCCGATATGCACGAGATGGGCGTTGAAGTCGAAGACCCTATGCCATTCGCGAATACTAGCAGAGACAGCGTTGCTGCTCCATCGCTCGTGTTGCATGACCCTCATGGAATGACATCTCCCGTGCCTTCGAACACCGCAGAAAGTTTGACCAGCGGCAGTAACTATTCTGAAGAGGACGAACGATCCGTCTTTGGTCGCGGGATGTCACCCCATGAGCAGCCATTCGGTTCTCACGACGACGATGTGACGAGTTTAGATCGATGGCATGGGCCCCTCTCTACTGCTAGTCATGGAGATGGCCGTCCCTCCTTTGACTCCTTTGGACAAAGTCGCGTCCGAAGTCCTGAAGATTGTCCCGCTCGGGCGTCGTCTACCTTCGGATTCCGACGCTCTAACCCTTCTGTTACGAATCCATCCCCTTTACGCCACCACGACATACATGTTGATATCTCTGGGGACCCAATAGATCATCTCCGTTTAATGGAATCTCAAAGATCTGTATCACCAGGTGCCGAATCCCAAATTTCTTCTTTCAGGGGATACGTCTCTGCGCTTGATCATACATTCCATGGGTCTGGAGCTCCGTCGATGAGACCGTCGTCTCCCGCTTCGGAGTCTTTCCACTCCACCGACACGAGACTGGCCGCAACTAACTCCCAGCCTGACCGACTCCAGAGTCCTGAGGAGATTGACACTACTGCACCAATCTCGTTTTTCGATAGCGTTCAGCATCAGTCATATATGGACGAGGAGGGTGTATCATCTGATTCAGATGTTGATGTTGATGCTAACGTTGACGCTGATTCTGATACGGCTGATAGACCTCCTAACGTTCAGCCCACGATCGAAAATGACGAAAGGTATACGCAGACGCAAACTCTCGGCCGCAAGAGTTTAAATACCGTTCGTCCTACTCCATCGTTCGCAACGCAGTTCCGTAATGCTTCACAACCTCAATTGCCCTTGCCGCGCGGGGACTCCGGCCCACCTCTTGCTTCGATGTTTCAACCTATTCAACCATATGACCTCCTTGACCGCAAGAAGCCGTTGACAAACACACCTCTATCAGCACCCTCTGCACCATCCGGGATTTTATCTCAGCTTAAGGGAAAATCTGGGAAGGGATCACGTCCGTTGCCTGGTCTAGTAGGAAAATCACCGATGCAGTTTCCTGAAGCTACATTCGAGCTATTGCGCCCTCCACATGGTTCTGCAATCTCACTTGGCGCAGGGGCGGGATCTGATGCTGTCAGTGCGGAGGTTAGTCTGCATAGCTTCGAGACGGGGGGAAGTTTTAGGTCGTCGCAGAGCGTCGCCGCTGCTCCTTCAAGCCAGGCTGGCTCGTGGAGGCAGGAGCAGAATGAATCGATGTGGAGGTTGGACGGGATGGTAACACAGCATCTCCAGGCGGAGAAGGATCGGTTGAGAAAAATTGCTAGTGCAGCCAGGGAAAGGAGGGCAGACCGACCACTGCTGTAACTAAACTTTATTTCGCAATCCTCGTGGACGGATGGATTTTATTGATTACGTCTAATTTTTTTCACTTTACTCGGATCTCGCGCTGTACTTAGTCGAATAGCAACTTTGTAACCTTCTTTCGGTAATGAAGTCTTGTTTACGCCACAGCGGCTGAGTGTGGAATTGCCTCATGGCGGCAGTACAAGCGCTTGACGATCCCTCTTCATACTCACAATGGATTCCTCACTCGAGAGACTTCAAAAATACTCATGGCATCAGGTCAGACTATCGGTTCTGCGCTATACATAATCCCAACTTACCATCAAATCAGTCCCATGACCAGGCATGCGCAATCGGCCATTGGCTTCAGGGCTTTGGTGCTTACACTTCATCTAGGCCACAGTATTGCTCCTGGTCCCATATGAGACACTTCCGGAGGATGTTCTTGTGAGTAAACCTTGAACTCTCTCCAGTTCAACCTGACAAATAAAGGAGGTAAGGTCATCATTGAAAGAAACTTCTTAGTGGCGGGAGTGCGTGGACAGCCCGCTATTATTAAGGTAATGTGAATTTATCATAATACGTCCATGCATTTACAGCTGCTACCAGGGACGTTTATATGCTGCTGTCGATACTGTCAGTTCGGCGTGGCAACTCGAGCCGCGGGCTTCCGCTCGGGGACGCACTATCTCGTCTACATCCTCCCGTTCTTCCTTTGCTGTCGTTTCCGATCAAGATATATCTAGTTTTACCGCGTCGTTGGAGAGCGGACGAGAATCGGAAGTTGACGAGTACAATGATATAACTCAATCACCTGTGTACTCTTCGCCATCCTCTAACGACGAGCGAGCTGGAATTACACCACGCCACCGGGACGAGTTTGTAATGCCCCAGATCTCCGGACTCTCTTCTCCTCACGTAGGGCCTTCCCTCACGTCCTCGTTTTCATCCACCGAGTCCCTTCATCACTCTGTTCGTTCAGGAAGATTGTTGACACTTCACTTGGAGAAAGGTAAGCATTGTCAGGTACCTAATATTTTCTTGACTCAAACTGTGAGTATATAGCCGAGTCCATTATCTGGCCATCTTTAGTAGTTGGCCCAGTGCCCGTTTCATTAGTAGCTGCCGTCAATCTGCCAGACCGTTGGCAAGATCCCGAATTATCCGCCAATGAAGAAAAGTTCAACATGGACCCCACAAGCCTGAGTCTCATGGCTATTGATATGCTTGACATTCGTCAAGAACGGACTGAGGCATTTGAGTACCTTGTGTACGTAACGGAAACTCCCTTTTAAATCATGTTAAATGTTGATATCCCCCTTAGACGTGCTTGGCACCAGTCTCGCATTCCTGTATCAACCTTGAAGCTCGTGGCCCATTATATACCTCTCCAAGCCTCAACTTCCGCATCCTCCACAGAGCATATAACAAAGGGCACACCCGCTTACTTCGTCGATCGACTCGGTGGCGTATCGGGCCAAGCTCAGTTATATCTCGAAGCAGGTCTTTTGCATTTGGAAGGTGCGGCATCACTTCTCATGTCGTCATCATCGACGACTCTATCTTCCCTTCGGAGCTCAGAGCCTTACCATGCTCTAACCTCACGCGAGAGCGGAACAGAAGGATGGCGTAGAGATCGGGAGGCTGCGCGACGCTACTTTGAACGTGCCAAATCGCTTGATCCCACCCTTGACGTACCCGTCTTACCTTCCGAGGGAGATGAATTTACGATCGAAAAAGAGCGGAAAGGAATCGAACTCTGGTCCACCCCCACAAGTACTAGCGGCGCGTCTCGAGCATCTTCACAAAAAGATGTTCAAGAGAAGGATGAAGCTGCTGCGAAGCCGAAGAAAAGGAGAAAGGAGAAAAATGGTCTTGAGGACTCCATGCTAGAACATCTGGATAGTGATATGTGGTACCTGTATTTACCTGGTGTAGTTGGCGCTGTGATTGCGGTAGGGATAGTGGGTGCACTAAGCATTACCTCGTGGAGGAAGAGTCAGGCTTAGTATTCACGTGTACGAATAGAATCCCTTTCGGATGACACTAGTGTGTGCAACCGGCTTGGTGGAGGTGTGAGCGTGGTTCGTGGGTTCCTCCGTGATGAGACTTGTTTATAAGACTCGCAGCGAACACTCAACAAAATTCCATACAGTAGATACTGGTTCGACAAGACGGAATGACTAGCACATAAAAAAAAACAGGCTTTCTTGATTCTTCAAGGGGCAACACCGGCAAGCCTCGGGTTGCATAAATGAAGGGGGCCGGAATCAAAGGACTCGTTCGCAATTGAGAGCACCTCTTCATAGACAAACAAGAAATAATGTCGGCAAAAGGATGTCGCTCCAATAGTAAAAAAACAAGCAGATTGGCCTGCTTCTTTACATCTTTTGTGCCACCGGCTTTTTGGGGAGTTGAACGCGCTCGTTCACCAGAGATAAAGAAGGAAATTCGTTCAATGCGAGCCTGACGGGGTTCAACAAAGAAATTATCAAACGTTTATGGAAGCAGCGCATCTGACGAGATCTAGTGATAAGTTTTCATGGAGACAACTCCCATTTTGGAGCAGGACAATAGAAGCGCGCAAGACAAGAAGCGGACCTTGAAAGAAGATCCTAAGGTTGACATACCGCCACGACGAGGAGCGAAACCTTTTGCCCTCTGACCAACCCATCCTACTCAGGGAATGGACCAATACAACCTCCACTTGACGCCTCTAGCAGGCCCATCCAATATTCCACCAGCTATCTTCCCGCCACCACACCGTAAGCGTCATTTCTCATCCACTCGCAGTCTCGCTGAGCCTCTGGCCCTTAGCTCTACCCCGACCTAAGCAACATCTCCACAGCACACAAGACCTTCTTGCCGTATTCAATCTCCATCCTGCGTATGAGAAGTACGTGAGGCCATACGTGCGTCCCATTGGCGACCCCGATCTTGGCAAGGGGAAAGGTAAAGAAAGAGAGGTGCCATCTGGCGATACCACCCATCAGGGCGATGATGATGACGGGGGAGAAAAGAAGAAAAAGAAAGATTCATATCGACATCTCATAAAGCGAACTCCAGGTCCGTTCTCACCTCAGACTCTCATCTATCACTGACCCCGTTTCAATTTCACAGGAAAACATTCGACGAAGAAAGATAACTATTTTCAGAATCTGATGGCTATTCCACAGAAACCGAAAATACACATACACCCCATTGACCCAAAAACTCTACACGAAGGTTTCGGTGTGACTCTGACTGGTCTGCCTTCATACAATAAGGCGTCACTAGAAGGAACAGATCCTAAAGAGAAAGAGGCCAAGAGACTTAAGGTTGGGTTTTTCGCGGCTCACTTCCTTTATAAGTCTAACATTTAACTTGAATATATAGAAAGAGCGACGAAAGGCCGAGAAAGAGGAGAGGTTACGTTTGCAACAACAGCAATCAGGTTCAAACGTATCCACACCTGGTGTTACCTCGACTCCACGTGCTATGACCACCCCCAGCGCGTCTGGATCACTAGCCCGTAATGTCTCGTCGAATGCTTCGACAAAGGTCAAAGCATCCGTCACTGCGCGACCATCGCCGTCGCGTTCAGCCACACCAAAGGTGTCTGTGGTACAACAACGGACCGCGTCGACACCTGTTCCTCCACATCAACCTACAGCTGCAGCTCCAACCCCGAAAGTTACATCCAATCTCGTCCCTGCAGGTGGACGTCCCGCTCAGGTCAATGGATCTGCAGGGGGGCATGGAAATGTTCCAGTTGAAAAGCGAGGTGTCAAGAGAGAATTAGACGTGCCACCCTTGACGCCTGGTCAGGGACAGGGAAGCGCCAATCCACAACCTCGACCTCAGAAGAAACGTCGACTAGTATGTGTCTCTGCGGTGTCCGTGGACATGATTTTGAATTATATATTTTTTCAGAATTCCGGTACTCCGCAGCCTGCTCCATTGCAGCAGCCGACTCCTCGTGGGTCATAACTGCTTGTGTTTCGTCGATCCTTGGGTCATCCAGCGATTGAACCATTTCTCGTTAATTTCTCGTCACCTTGAGCCCCTTTCCCCACTCTTCCGGTCTCACATCATCATTAACATCCCATCCGACAAGCAAGCCTATCTACATCCACTTCATCAGTCCTCTTTTAGTGTTTTTTTCCTTGTATCTGAACTCAACCAGCTGATGCTGAAATTTTTACTTCCCAATCTGATCTCCATGATCTGGCTCAACCTGGCCGAACAAATTGAATTAAACCAGATGGAGTAAAAACACAATTAACGGTTCAAAGCAAGGGTACTACTACACCTACTACACAATCATAGATCATAAATACTTTGGTCGTGACGTTAGAAAGTCATTGTTATCATCGTTATCATGGTCATTATTATCTCGTACCTCCAGACCGATGTGACTATCGGCTATCCTAGGGATTAAAGCTCGCCCGACGGGACGAGAGGCATGCTCATACGCCGCAACCAACCCTTTGGTTTCTCTGACCGCCGCGTAATCGATGAGTCAGGTTTATAGATCGCCTGCTGCTGGACTGTCCCTGTTTCACGACCTGGTCGCGAAAGAGTCGTCGACGCGTAAAATTGAGCAGAGCAGCGCTGGCAGCCACAATTTGGGGAATGGTCGTACGGACGCAGTGACTGCTGAGATGTCCTAGGACTGGGGGATTCAGAGCGCCTTGAGCGTTCATAGGGTGAATGCTCATACGGGCGCAATGACTGCTGGGATGTCATGGGACTAGGGGATTCTGAACGTCCTGGATGTCCATAAGACGGCCTTGAATATTCATGCGGACGTAATGACTGCTGGTATGTCATGGGACTAGTGGATTCTGAGCGCCTTGATTGCTCATAGGGCGAAGGAAGATCATACTGAGGCAACGATTTTTGAGAAACCATAGGCCCAGGAGATTTTGAACGCCTTGGTCGTTCATAAGGTGAAGTTCCACGGAAACTTCTAGCCGAATCGCTTGTGTACCCGCCTTCCCTCGTATGAGTATCACCGTTAAACCCTACCTCCCTCGCATTGGCAAGCCTTGCGCGGTCGATCTCCAGTCGTCGTTCTTGCTCACGCAAATTGGCCTCTCTCTCTTGAAGAGACAGCTCTACAGCCGATTCAATTCTGTGTTGGTCAAGTACTCCCAACTCATCATAGTAATCTTGGTCTGGACTACGAGACCTTGGAGGACGATGTGGCGAACGACCGCGGTCATCACGAAGGAACTGATTCCTATCCACAGTAGGGCTCTCTGCGTAACGAGTTGTATATCGGGCCTTGCCACGGTCATCGAAATGATCTCGTCCAGGAGTAGGCGATACAGGCGATACTTTGAATCGATCTCTGTCGCGAAAAGACTGAGGATATTTATCTTGAAAAGTAGGGAAACGGTCTGCGGACAAGCCAGATTGGGTAGCCATGCTACCATTGCGTGGGGGAGACTTGGACATATCCACAGGAGTGTAGCGGGTGGCCAAATCTGAGACCTTCTGGGACAGACGAGGCAAATCGCGTGGGGGAGGAGAAGAAGGGATCATCTACCATCGACATCTGTATAAAATATTGACTAAGACCTGGGTAAAAGGAGGAGCTCACTGGAGGTACAGCATAACGCTCTCGCATAGCAGCCACCAAACTATTGCCCGACTCGACACTCGATCGACGATGTAGATCCTCGCCAACAACTCTTTCACCTTCTAGGGCCCTAATATTCTTGGGGGAACTGGCCGTCTGACTTTCCAGTTCTCGTTCATTCATTACATCCACGTCCAGTTTCTTGGCTATCTCGAGCTGGTTCTTCTCGTTAGATATGATATCAGGACCAGGGGGCACTGGTTGTGAAGATAAAGGCTCGGCCGCCTTAGTCTCCAGCTTGATAGTATGGTCAAGAGCAAATTCTGGGTTCTCAGGGGTCCTTTGTTGATTGTCTGTGGAATCAAGGTTGGACAAGTGCTTTGCGCTGCCAGTGACAGCGGAGGAATCATCAAGTCTTGAGGAGTCGTCCACCGAGAGACTTCTGGTTGATGAGGAAATGGCAGAGTTATTTGAGTCTGCTACGTCTTCTAGCTTGTTCGAAGAAGTGGAGGTTCCAAATTCGGAGGCTAAAGAATTATTCTGCAGAGCGTCCGTGATAACCTCGTGAGGTGGAGAGAGGGGGCGGGATGGAGTTGAGTATAAGGGCAATTGTTCCACGCCGGACCGACTTGCATTTGCCTTAAGTGCATTCATCTTAAGGGTGGAGTCCGGTACCTTCGGGTTCAAAGAGCGGTGTAGCGATTTCGTATCCTCAGCCGGGTTAACAAGAGACATGACATTGCCACCAGGTGCGATAGGCAGTGAGGGCATAGGAGCTACAAGGGAAGCATGAATCTTCCCATCGTCAAACCCGTCGTTGGTGCTCAAATCGGGGAGATCATCAGGCATGGAATTTAACCATCCGCCCTCGCAAAGAACTCGCCATTCGCCCACAGTCCCAATAGAAGGGGCAGATTTCCGCACGAGTTCGCATGCGCGAACCCACTCAGCTTCAGCAAGTCGTGAAACGCAAGCTGCAAATCCTGAAAGGGCTGTAGTGTGGCGCTGCGTAACAAAAAGTGTGTGGTTACTACATTCGTGATAAATACCGAATTGAATACAAGTAAACCAAAAGGGACCGTAACGCACTCGTTGTCCTTGGACATTTCTGGCCCAGTGGAATTCAATATAGCGACATAGCGACTATGTTCTTCGACTGCATCACGATCCTTCTTCTTTGCTTTCTTCTCGTACGCTTGGCCTTCAGAGCAGTTTATACCTGAGAAGACACTAATCAAATTAATGGTGGGACGGACCTGCTAGTTTGATTCTGGCATTCAGGTTGGAGATTCTCTCATCATGGGCCTTCTCCTCCTTCTAATTAGACTTGTTGTAAAAACGTTAAACGCTTAGGATAGCTTACAAACTCACAGATAACTTCTTGAACCACTTCCTGAGGTCGCTGCTAACAGTTTCGACCTCTTTGTCTGCAATCTTGGAAAACTTGAGATCAACTTCGGCGAGACTTTCAAATATCCCAGCACTAGTTATCATGGCATTCACTGGCCCATAGCTACCATAAGGTTTCTGCTGACCATGAGTCTACACTACACTCACCAGCAACACCATTAGTACCCTTCATACTTCCAACTTCCTTGAGGGCCTTGGCTAGCTTCTTCTGGACATTGGCTAATGCATTTGCAGCCTCGGTGTACGTCACAAGTACAGACATAATAGCTTCAAGAGATTTACATGACTTGTGAACATCTGCCCGTTCCATAAGGATAGGAGCCGCCGTGGAGGCCATTTGATGCTTTGGTGTCCAACCTATTTTGACAGATTTGATTCCGGGTAGGTTTCAGATAAATATAAGATAGGCCGCATTCATCCTTCACTATATCACGTGATGACTCCTTAACGTATACTAATTATATGCAACCCGTAACACAGATTACATGTAGCTGCAGATCTCAATTTGGCTTACATATTCTGCGCAATGTAATCGTTGACAAAATCACACAAATAGATTTTCAAACAGTGCGGATTCTAGAAAGCATTTTGCTACTAAGATCACGTTCACGGCCTATCTTATCATCTACTATATATATGGCCTCTCCATCACATGTATTCTTAGCATTGGTCACTGTAATTAAAATATTCGAAGTAGGCAGAATGCAAATCCTCCATTGTGACTTCACTTACATCGACTACAATATAATCCACGAGTTTACCAGAATTCGGGTCTACATCCTGGACGATTGGAAATGGCTTTCTGATAGGAATTTCAATCGAGAGCTTCCTATCGAGGAGTTCTTTTGCTCTTGGACCCGGCTTTTTAAATGATCAATAAGAGAGACAACGGGTGTGAGACTACGCAGCACACCTTTATGTATATTGGAACGTATTCGTTTTGGCCTTGAAATGGATTCTTGTACTCCATGATCACTTTCTTGTTTATTAGCATCAATAAGAATTTCATGATCTCACTCCTCGTGGCATTCCTGCCACAAGCCTGAGGGAACTGGCACCCAAAACCTGGCAAAGTAGTAACACCATACTTAGTGAGCTCCCTGTCTTTTTCACCGTGAATTGCCGCAGCCAGTTTCAATTCTGTCCAGTGTTTGATTTGACACATCTGAGACAGAAGATTCAACCCATTGTAGGCATCGACCGTCACATCCTGAATTGACCAGGATGTCTCCGATCTACCAAGACAGTTGTCGCAAGCATGACAATTCTCCTGGGGATAGCCCTCATCGAAATAGGCGAGTTGTTGTTGTCTGCGGCATAAGACAGGATTTAATAAAATCTCTGTCAATTGGTGCAGAGGCTCGAGGAACTGGGTTGGATTATCATCAAAACCCGGTGATCGTGCTGTAAGGCTTCTGACTTTGGTATAGTCTTCAGCTTGAAAATCTGATGTGAACCATGAGCTATGTAATACAAATAATGAAATGGCAGAACTAACAGATTGTGCACATTGCAGGTTGGCCATCTCGGCCTGCTCTACCACTCTCTTGAAACCAGTCTTCAATACTAGATGGCATGGTCTCGTGTATGACCCATCGTACTGACAAATAGGTCAGATATTGAACTGGCTTTAAGGGCCTAAGTTTAACTGACCATTACTCTTATCTGAAATAGAAATCGGAAAGATTAGCAATTATCTGAACAGACTGAATGGCTGCCTACCAACACCCATGCCAAAAGCCTTCTGTATAGTAAAAACACAGTTATTGACTCTTGTGATATAACCACAATGAGTCAATATTACTTACAGTCCCAACAATAACGGATACTCTACCCATTATCCAGGAATTCAAAGCATCCTTGCGTTCCGTACAGGATAATTTGGCATGGTAAGGCATTGCATTGATCCCTTTTGCACGTAACAAGTTAGCCGTATACTTGGTATCCTCCTGTTAAGCGACCGTTCAATTATCTCATGAGAGTATCAACAGAAAGCCAACCAACCACAGTTGTACAGTAAACAATCCCAGAACCTTTCCTATATGATACCAGAACTAAAAGTGTTACTCATAGTGAAGACATTCAGTCACTGTACCTTGCTAGGGCTATAATCTCTGTTACAATTATGCACTTAGACCTAGACTTACATTTTGGTTTGACTGCATAATAAAGTTTCGGTCTATTCAGGCTATCAGAAACCATTTCATATTGCTGTATTCCGAGTTTTCTGGTGGTGGCTTCTATCCCAACTCTTGTAATAGATCCAGACATTGCTAGAATTGGCACATTTTGAAAATTAGGTCGCAAGTTTGCCAAGTTTAGATACTGATTGAGTAGTCAAATATAAATTTACAAAAATAAATTGATTTTCTTACATGTCCACGAAATGATTCACCCCACTGTAGTGAATCTCAATCAATCAATATATTGAAATATATCAACTAACAATGAAGTTCTTCCTCACCCCAAGAAATTTATCAGCTTCATCAATGACAAACCGAGCTAGACAACCGGCCTTGTGAAGTTTTTCTAGTATACCTTGGAGGCGGTTACAAGCTAGTAATGCCTCAGGTGTTATGAGCAAACAATGTGGTAGGATACTATGCCACTGCAGTAGCTGCAATGCAAAGTTGTTGAGCTCTTCTGGTTGATCACCGTGGTAGCTGTGAAACCCAAATTTAGCTGTGAATTCACAAGCTGAACTAAGAAACTCACCAGACAGCTTCAATGGTAGGTGCTAATGTACACAGTTTTATCATCTGATCCATAATCAGACTCTTTGTTGGACATATTACAACCGTTAGCAATCTGTGTCTGTTTGGCTGCACCAGAGCAGGTAACTATATTTGATTAGAGATACCATTTGTTCCATATTGTGGGTAATGCATTGGTGAAGAAACTCAACCAACTGACCTGCCATAATAAAGACTTTCCAGAGCCAGTGGCCATCCGGACAAAACAATCTCTGCCACTTAAAACGTGATGAATTGCTTCCAACTGTGCAGGACGAAAAGTCTTTAGTTTGAAAACCTTCTGAAGCAGTTCCAGCAACTCAGAATCAGGAGGGGGTGTGGCAAAGTAAGGTTCGAATAGAGATTTCTGCTGTTCACTAGTAAGAATGTCTGAATCCATAGAAAGGCAAAAATGGACAGATAAAGCAGGATGGGACCACAAGGCTAAGGAACCGTTATTATTACGCTAATCGACTTGAGGAAACACAGTTCAATTTGGTAAGAATTATCGAGAACTAATACATAATCTCTGTTCAGCTTTCCCACGGCGACAATGTCTACTTTATGTGAGTCCGCAAATTCTATAAGTAACATTGTTGGGTCGGGATTGACAAACACTTCTTGGACATTCTGTAGTACCATCAGGCCCAGGGCTATTGCCCAAATGGCAACTTATAGTTTCGGCGATGGCATTTTTCAACAGCGGGCAGAGCCTGTTCACACTGAAGTTGACGCGCCGGATTTTTACCAGGACCCCATCTCAGGGTTCGTATGTGTTTTGTTGGAAGTATCGCATTGTGATCAATATTTTCTGGACAGTTACAGCCTTTCAAACACGCACTTTTGGGACATGGACTTTTCTTTCTGCAATTATTCGCGTGTACTGCGCATATCACATCCACGAGAAAACGTCAGTCTACTCACACTCACATGGTCAAACAATTTGAACCCCCAGTAATAGGATTTATAATATTACAATCTGGTCTTATATCGTAGCGTTCTTCTATTTTATGTCAGAATGGCTCTTGTTTCGTACCGCTGGTTTCGGTCTCGGGTTGCTAAGTCCATTGATTGTTGCCCGTATGCTCTCTTACATCTCAGTACCTATCTCAATATTAAACCACTGTTACAGCGGTATCACTCCTGTGGATGTTAAACCAATACGATTACTACGTCACAGGATGATTCTCCGACGTCACGACATTGATGGTTTAGTTTGGCATGAAGTCTGTGTTGCAATGCTGCATACTTAGTATGGTCAATTTTCATTGTCTGACTGCGACAAGTTAGGAGCCAGTTAAGAGTTTCCATTAGGTTTATTTTCATCATAATCTTTGTCTATAAGAAAATCTTGGATCTTCTCTCTTATCCCGGTTGTAGCGCGGCCTTCGCACAGATTATTTGTAACCCAGGTTGGAAGTGGAACGCTGTGAATTGCGTCACCAATACTTGCTATCCTGCGAGCACTGCTCCGGCTCCGGCTCGTGAGGGTCGTATGACAAGCGTAGCACAGACTTGAAGTAAGGAAATGGCCACTTTTTTCTGAAACATCTGCAGTGTTCTCCATATTACCGTCAGACAGATCTAGGGCACCCAGACCCATATTTCGAATTGAGATTCGCTCCTTCCACTCCTGCATACCAGGCTGGGCTGGCCTAGCAAAATATAAGCAAGTGTCGACGCTGATACTGGTAAAATAAATAAAGCCACCTGTCGCAGAGAACACATTTTTCTCCCTGAGTATTGGAAACCAATTTGTCACAGGTCCGCACAATGGCGCTTACTGTAGAAGGATAGTCTCGTTCGAGACCAAATATAAACTCTTGGAGCATCGTGGTATGACTTGAGGTTATAAGACAAGCATAGAAACGACGAACCTTTAGTCAAGCCAGATATGGTTTCCTTGTTGCTTGCTGCAGTAGAGAGCATTCGCTGATTACCAATAACGGAAAGATTATGCCAATGTATGTATGCTGCACACTCTTTCATCGAGATTTCTCTTAGAGGCCGAACAACTCGCACCACACCAGAATCAGGACTCTGCCAATCCTCGTCCTTCTCGAAGGCCAGAGTGTATCCCGCTCCGTTGGCCACAGAGTCAATGAGATTAACACTTAAAGTGGTGAGACTAGTCCCTAAAAGAAGGTGTGAACATCCATGAGCGCGGGCAGTATGCTGGAGTAGTAGCCGGAGTAGAAGGGAGATGGAGCTTTGGTTAGATGTAGGCGTGGGAAGAGAGGACAGATAGGCATTTAGAAGAGACACAGATGAAATATCAGACTTCTCGTCAGTAGATAGAGGCAAGTCTGATCAAAAAGGTGATCAGTAGCATCATCTTATTAAGAAGACTCGCACCTTCACGGGACATATCCAACCTTAAATTGATCCCACTTGAAATTTTGAATGCGTCCTCAAGTCGTATCGTCATAAATTCAAAGAAGTCTTGATACTGTTCCAAAGCCAAACGGATATCATGCGTTCTATCCACTGCCTGCGAAGAGGTTAGCATGAACATAAGGAATGTGAAGTCTACGTACCCCTTCATAACCACTGGAGCATTCGACATAACACACGATAGCCCGATCCCACGCTCTACCATGCTTTCTGGGATGTTCCTTACCCCCCTTGCTCATTAGGGAATCGATGTGAGTAAAATAGCAGGTCTTCACTAAGTCTAACAAGACAGTAGAACCCAATCCTCCCGAAAACCCTATCATGAGGTTTCCTGGGGCCTTCAGAGCCCCTCGCCTCTGAGGTTTTACATCTGAAAAGTTGATTGCGGGGTTCATGACCTGTCGAAATTTGGAAATGACAAGGACTAAAAAACATGTTCTACAAGTGCATGTAGACAGCCCATAAAATAGTTCGAGTGACAATAGGCCCACTTGCAATAGACAGCATGCCGAATGACTAGTCTTCCAGCATCCGTTTTACACTTGATGCATGCTCCTGTCCTGTCAAATTTGTGGCGCTCTATGTAGGGGATGTCAAAGGAGATTAATGACAAAAGAAAGCCTCTTACTAGGAAGGATCGCCTCAACGGTAGCAGGTGCATTGTCGCAGGACATGATGACTCATGGGTGATCATGTGGGTGTTAGGGGGCGTTATTGCACCATCGGAAAGCGCTAGCGCTGATGAAATCCCACATTCGTCTGCTTGTCCCTAATCGTATTTCTGTGCCAGCTGGACCATGGCTGTACCCCTGCATGGCCATAGTTTGCCAACCCCAGCCCCAGATTCCCCCATAACCAGACGTAGGCTATACCATTTTTCCACACAATGCGCAACAGTCGAGAACCCCTCTCATAAAGACCAATATGGGTCAAGTTCCGTCCCTATATACCAAACTGCGACCTTTAAAGGGATGAACGGAGAGTACGATTACTCGAGGAGTGGAAATCCTACAAGGAGTCACCTAGGTGACCTAGTCTGCTTGACGCATGACAATGAGTTCTGATCATGTATTCAGAACATCATTTAGCTAAAATATCATCAGCGCGGCACGCTTTTGCAGTTTCATCCGGAATGGCTGCCCTCGATGTGATCATGCGCATGCTGAAGCCTGGGGACGAAGTAATAGCTGGCGACGATCTATATGGGGGCACGAACCGCCTCCTGGCATACTTGAAGATTCACGGTGGTGTTATCGTCCATCATGTAGACACCACGGATCCTACCAATCTTCACTCTTACATCAAGCCGGGGAAGACAGCCATGGTTCTTTTAGAGAGTCCAACAAATCCGTTACTCAAAATTGTAGACCTCGCAGTCATTGCAAGCGATGTACGCATGCGAGCACCTGATGCTATCGTCGTCGTCGATAACACCATGATGAGCCCTTTTCTCCAACGCCCACTCGAACATGGTGCAGATATCGTATACGACAGCGGAACAAAGTATCTCAGCGGTCACCACGATCTCATGGCCGGAGTCATCACATGCGATAGAGATGATTTGTCCAATGTAAGCTTTGTTCCATTGTCAGTTTTTACGCTGACAAAGAATTATTCAGAAAGTTGCTTTTATGATTAATGCAGCAGGAAATGCCCTTACACCCTTCGACTCTTTCCTACTCCTACGTGGAACAAAAACGCTCGCTATCCGTATGGATCGTCAGCAGTCCTCTGCCATCCGTGTAGCTCAATACCTGCACAAACTCGGTTACAAAGTGCATTATCCAGGCTTAGCTGACCATCGTCATAAAGATGTCCACGACAAGCTTGCCAACGGTGCTGGTGCAGTTTTGAGTTTTCAAACAGGTGACAAGGATCTCAGCTCGAGAATCGTGGGCAGTACCAGACTTTGGGGCATCAGCGTCAGCTTTGGGGCTGTCAACTCATTGATTAGCATGCCTTGTGTCATGTCGTGAGTGTATTTCATTCGATAGTTTTTTCGTGAAATTAACGCTCATCAATTTAATAAAGTCATGCCTCTATTGATCCTAAAACCCGGGAGTCACGTGGGCTACCGGAGGATTTAATACGACTTTGTGTTGGTATTGAAGACCCAGACGACTTGATTGAAGACCTGGAACATGCGATGTTCGAGGCTGGAGCCATAACGTTGTCAGCTGATGGTACCTATACTATGAATAAACGTGGTGTGAAGCAAGCTCTTCACCAACTTGAAAGTGCAACTGGGCTTCAATCAGATACTGACACAACGCTAAGCAGAGAGTGGCTAGTATCAGCCCCAGGCAAAGTCATTCTGTTCGGAGAACATGCGGTCGTGCATGGGGTGGTAAGTTAGTTTACTTCCACTTAGGATATTCATGTTCATGCAATTCTCAGACTGCAATCGCAGCTTCTGTCGATCTCCGATGTTACGGTCTCGTATCTCCTCGGAATGATGGCATGATATCCCTCAATCTCCCTGATGCTCAGAGCTTCTCCTACACTTGGAAAATACAAGACCTACCCTGGGATTCTGTTACTCCTGTGCGCCGGGGCGATACACATGGACCATCTCTTGACCAGGCATTGATGGATGCTATCATTTCTCGATCATTACCTGAAAGCATATTAGATGAACGTTCTAGTGCTCGAGCTGCCACGATTGCTTATCTGTATCTTTATATGATACTTGCAGACGACTCAGTCAAGTTGGTGTTCTTATTCGTTATACTTACGAACCTCTAATCTACATTCTACCCTCAATACAGACCATCTTGCAGTTACATTGCTCGTTCTGTGCAACCCATCGGTGCTGGCCTAGGCTCTTCAGCATCCTATTCGACGTGTCTCGCAACCTCGCTTCTGCTGGCACATCAACGAATATCTATTCCCCCTCTCCCGGCACCTAGTCGGGTCGCAGATCCTGAACAGGGTCAGGTGGCACATACTCACCTTTCGCACCAAGGACGCCGCGCAATCCCGCAGCCCACTGCCGAGGAAATAAATCGTTGGGCATTCATCGCAGAGAAAGTGATACACGGTAACCCGAGTGGCGTTGACAATGCCGCTGCCGTCTTTGGCGGCGCTATTGCGTTTACCAGGGATGGATTTGGACGGAAAGCTGGAATGGTTCAGATTCAAGGGTTGAGTGTTACATTCTCCTATTTTTTTGTCTTTGGCCCGGCTCATTGTATCTGTATAGCTTCAAGTCCGTTAGGTTCTTGCTCACCGATTCCAGAGTCCCAAGAAATACTAAATCTTTGGTCGAGGGTGTTGCGAGGAAGAAACAAAAGGTTAGCAACAAGGCTAGCGTATCTCCTCTCCTTTCTTCAAGCCGACTATTGTCTTTATATTTCATAGGAACCTGAGGTTGTTGGCAAAATATTGGATTCCATTCAGAGCATCAGTGAAGAAGCCCAACGAGCTTTAACAGACCCAGAACTTCCTCGTCTGGCTCTTGTTTCTGGCCTTTCTGTGAGTTCACTTGTCAAGAGAGGAAAATACTTTGTACTCATGTAAATCTACCAGTCTCTCATAGAGGAGAACCACGCCCACTTGGTGACGCTTGGTGTATCTCATCCGTCACTAGAAACGATCCGGGAGACGACGGCAGCGTTGCCTTACAATCTCAGCACGAAACTAACCGGTGCAGGCGGCGGTGGATGTGCTGTTACTCTTGTACCAGATGGTATGTTATCTTGGCACTATTGTTTCAATCTTCTGTTTACATCAAGACTCTAGATTTCTCTGATACTCTACTTCATTCGCTCGAGGGCGTGTTAAGCGAGGCAGGCTTTGTGCCGTATGTAACCTCGATCGGTGGTAGCGGTCTCGGTGTATTCTCGCCTTATGCCCACGAGCACTTACAACCACCACCCGTCACTCCCCCTGAAACGCCTACCCCCGACGGAAGTTCAGATGGTTCAGATGATGCTAGTGAGCATGAGGAGTCATTAAGAGACGTGTTCCAAAGTAAAGCCCGTGAGGAGCTTGCTGATTGGGCCACTCAAAGAGGCAGGTGGTTGTATGTATAGATTGTAGATCATTATATTCTCTCAAGAAATCGATGGGAATTTCAACCATTCCCGTATGTAGAATCTTATAGTAACTTGACAATTTCTTCGGATTGTCCGTCGCTTGTTCGGCCCTCCCCGGGAATTTTATACATCTTGTCATTTCACAATCCGCCCTCAACTAGACATTCAAAAAAGTCAGCTGTACATGGGATGTCACCAGTGGACGAGGTGAAATCTGCACTAAATGCTGGTACTAGTCCGGCCCCGACATCTCAGTTTCGCATCGAATCAAAGAAGAACACTATTCTCCAGAGTCATGGACGTAGACCTTGGTATGTGCATCCTTCCCACACGCAGCCACGCCTTATTTTATACTACACAAGGTACGGAGAGGATGGAATTCCTTTTGCTGAGGCCTTCGTTATTGGCATCGCAGGTGACACTAATACCCTGAACTTTGTGTGCCGCTGCGCGACCTAACATCAACCAAGGCGGGTCTGCCAGTGGAAAGGTGACTTCCGTTGTGGTACATCTCTACTAGAGCTGTACCTTGTGGCATTCGTTTCAGACCCATGTTGCGCAACAAATCGTTAGGTCCCTAGGATCTATTCCCACTGTAGTCATCCTTTCACAGGTTTGGATCATTTCAAGTAATTTCTTGCTTACATTCTGACCCTGGCCTACAGGACAGTTTTTACAAACCTCACTCGGAGGAGGATCTGAAACGCGCATTTGCAAACCAATATGACTTTGATCACCCGGATGCAATAGACATGCCTTTGTTTGCTTCGGTGCGCCTCATCTTGAACCTCGTGAAACCTGAATGATAGTCACCACTACACTCTTAGTGCCTCGGGGATTTGAAGGCATGCAGACAAACTAACATCCCAGTATATTCCTTTTCTGAGCACCAGCGAACGCCTGAAAAGAAATACCTATATGGCGCCGCAATTATCATTACTGAAGGTATCCTAGCTCTTCATGATCCAACTATGCGAGCGCTTTATGATTTGAAGGCAAGTCCCGCCAAGCACGAAGCTTTCAATTATAAAGTATACCGCCTAGGTGTTCGTGCAATGTGACTCTGATCTTATGCTGGCCCGTCGTATTCGTCGGGATGTTCAAGAAAGAGGGAGGAGTGTGGAAGGGGTCCTTACGCAGTACGTTTTTTTTTTCCAATAAGGACATGTCGTTTTCTGACTGATTTGCTCAGGTACCTGCGTTTCGTAAAGCCAGCATACGACAACTTTGTTGGTCCCTCCTCTAAATATGCGGACATTGTGTGTGATTACCTTGTATTCAAACACACAACCTACTCACAAATGTCAAAGATAGTTCCTGGCTCCGAGAACGCCGTGGCTATAGATCTTATATCTACGCATATCAGACGAAAGCTGAAGGATCGATACATCCATCTTCGACCCAAGATAGCTCGCGGTCTCTCGGGAAGTCAACCAAAGTACCAGAACCCAGAGCAAGACATAGACTCGTTGAATATCACTTTACTCAAGACATGTCAACTCAATGTAATAAACAACTATCCTATCCCCTAGCCTTTCACTTCACTCTTGCATCATAGGCCATATATACCCTTCTCCGCGACAAAAACACCAGTCGCAACGACTTCATTTTCTATACTGATCGGCTAGCTACCTTCTTAGCCGAGAAGGCCATGGAATTGTTACCATTCCGGTCAAGAATGGTGGAAACTCCAACAGGGGTCATGGTGGAGGGAAAAGAAATGAACGTCGTGGTGAGAACATTTTCAGAATAGTGTTTATCTGGTCTGAAGTTTATATAGGATGTATGCGGTGTGTCCATCATTCGCTCGTAAGCTATGTCATTGGCTTCTTCTGTCATCTTTGGTTGAGTTGTATGCAGTGGGGGCCCTCTCGAGCGCGGTCTACGTCGCGTTATACGTGACGTGGCTTTAGGTTCTCTCCTCATCCAGACAGACCATGAATCTGGGGAACCTATGTTGTTGCACTCTATGTTACCGCGCTGTATAAGGCTGAGAGAGCTGGCTGATACGTCCTGGGTATTTCTTCTCGACGCTCAGGTACGCGCAATTTCACTTTCCCTACTCGCCTTTTTCTCTGTAACTGGATGCTAGATTGGAACCGCGGCTGCAGCATTGATGGCCATCAGAATTCTGTTGGATCATGGTGTCTGCGAATATCGAATCGTCTTCATTACATTTGTGGTGGCGAGATACGGGGGTATCTCCGTTTTACGACGTGCCTTCCCTGGTGTGAGAATTGTCACTGGGGCGGTAGACAACGGATTGCGAGATGCTTGGTTATTTAACACGGGAAATCAAGGAAGAGACAGGAATGTCTGGATAATTGGTAATGTTATATGGAAGTGCAGTTTGCGTTCATTCAATTGACACACCTTACAGAGCCGGGTTTGGGTCAAATTGGTATGACATATGACTGCTTGGTGATCATGATTCTAATAAATGAATCTCACAGGGGATAGATATTATCTATAGGATGTCATGTGGTATTTTGCATTGCAACATAGCTTTTCTGGACTCTACCAAGCGAACACTTGCTATGATTTACTGGCACTTCTACCTTAGGTCACCATAGGATCAAGTTTACAGATACCGTGTCTTTAGGACTGTGGGCAGCTTTAGGTGTGGTTGGAGAACTGTTTTTTTTTTGTTTGCAACCTGGTGCCCACTCATGATTAGTGTTGTGTAACAAGGGAACGAGAGATCGAACAACAGGACAAGTACAATTGGCGACGCTCGAGTACAGCGTGTATGCACAGTACATACCCAATGTAGTGTAGGGTTGCAATTGTGTTTAAGGAGGCGAAAACGATAAATGCACTACTAAAGCAAGAGACAACAAAGCGAGAGATGTGTACGTGTGGGAGTTCTGGCATGCATGATGGATCAAGGGATGTGAGCGGAGGAGTAACCAAGGAAATAGGGGGATATGAAAAGACACCACAAGGGAAAGATATACAAAGCAATGCAAAAAGCACGGTCGAAACCCGTTCATCCACACGCACCACTTGACATTACTCTCGCCATGTCCCCATCAACCTTGATGCACTCTAGCTGCTCGAAGACCCCATTCACGAGCAAAGCTACTAGCCTGAGTGCGGCGTCAACAATGCGAAAAGAACGGGGGAGCATGACAGACTTTGAGAAACTTTTTGTGCAAGTACTTCTTATAGATGTATTGCGAGTCAAAATTAGGTTCTATCAGCTTTTCGACAAGCAGATTGTGTCCAGGCTCGAGTTGCGCCTCGGTGAACCCAGAGTAATATATGAAAGCCTCGTTCTGCCAGAATTCAGCCACTCATTAGCTATGACCTAGATGAATTATACACACCCAATCACCACCCAGCATTCTTCTAGCACTGTACATGCCGACAGCAGCAATCATACTGGGTTTGACCCTAAGAAACCTGTGATCGAGGAGAGTTACCTCCATCAGGAACTTGCTCAGGGTGCGTGTTTGGAGGTCGTAGTCATCAGCCTTGGAGATCTTACGAACCCAGGAGTATGGGGAGCAGTACGAGGAGACACGAAAGTCAAGTGTCTGGAGGATGATGCGTTCACCCTTAAGGATCTCATCCTTTTGATAACCGTTCTCGGTCATAAATACAAACTCGTCTACGCTAATAAAGAGGTTGCCATCAGCGAGGAGCAAATACAATGACGCATATATATGCCAACCTGGGAGCCAGGATCTCCTCATACTTTGCGGCGATGAACATTGCTGTAACCCCTACAAGCTGAAGCTTGACGAGGCTGACAATACGTTTTGTCAGGAAACGATCAACGATGTTAACCGCTATCCAAAGGGTTTCCGGGAGGAGGCGGTAACGGAGATGAACCTGAAGAAGCCAGTCAACAAGCGTTTGGCGCATCTCCCAATTGATTTCGCCCTGGCCATCGACATATCGCTCGCCAGGCATACTCTCTTCTTCGAGACGACCCATATATGCAAAAATATCATCGGCGTATTCCGAGACCAAAGTGGTATCAAACTCGTCAACCTCATCGACGAACGATTCTCGTATTCGCTGAATTTCAGCCTGGGTCTTGGGAGATGCGGGTGCAGGCCATGGGGCAGCTTCGGAGGGAGACAGAATAGAAGAGGTTGGCACTGGGACAATGGGTAATGAAACGGGCGAGGACAGTACGGGCGAGGGAGCACGATGGGCAGGAAAAACATGGGACGACTCGACCCCGACCATAGCTTCGACCTCCGTCTTGTGTAATTCTTCGTCTTCAGAGACAATTTCCACGGCTTTCATACCAAGCTGGATGGCTTTACTGACTCCCCCGAGCTCTTCAATGTCCATGTCAATATCGACATCATTATCTTCTTCCTTGACAGTCGGTGGATTTTCAACATGAAGCGAGTTGGTTTTACCAGTGGCAACTGATGCACGAGGAACTCGAGTCGGAGGACGGTTGACAAACGATGGGATGGGGGCAAGGGCTGCAGCAGAAGCAATCGAGGAGGATCTAGAACGTTTAACGGCTTCGTCTTGGGACTTGCGGGGAATGTTAGACTCCTGTTCGAAAGCATTAAAGACCATATAGGAAGATTCATATGGAAGAGCACCTTGCGGTGATTGATGGTAACCTCCCCGAGAGCAGACCGCTGAGGTCCGGCTGCAGTAGGAACTACCTTAGTTGCAACGGGAATGCGCTGTGCACCACCAGGGGGCGGAAATGTGGGGATTGTGCGCTTTGTGAGGGTGGGACCTTGGGCAGTAGCATTCTCGTCGGCAACTTTGACTCGTTGTGCACGACGTCCAAGGAGCTGACATAAAAATGAGGGAAAGCTTTGCAACAAGCATATCCACATACTCGATTTGAAGCCATACCGGTGGGAAAGATTGGGAAACGAAGAGGTACAGGGAGGGAAGACTGATGGTCGCGGTCAATGGGAACAAACAAGGTTTCGACGCGTGCATCTTTGAACTTCAGCTCTGTCACGTGACCTACAAGCCACTTCAGGAAATTTACTTATTTAGGCGAAATGCTTTGGATTTCCTGCCCATCATGTCTATCTACACCACATTTGAGTTCGATGGTCGTGTGCTCCTGCCTTCGAGACGAAAGTCTATGGCATTTACTCCTCAAAGATCTGGAACCTTTGGTAATTGGCCATCCCAATGTTTCCACTCAACTAAATCTCTCGCCCTCACACATTCAATTTAAGTGAAGTGGACGTCCACCCATAATTCCAGCGGCATTTCCAACATCAACAGCGCATTGAAAAGACCACGTTCGTAACAAATCCTTGAGCGATCCATGGTTCTCACTAGGTAGGTTTAATGAATCTTTGATAGCGTCGATTGTCCTCGTGGCTCTCGAATATGACCATGAAGCATCCAATATTGATTCTTTTCAATCTGTACTTTGCTTCTGATGATGACTGTGTCACCAACACCCCCACCGACTTTTTTTCACGACGCTGTTGTTTGCAGCCCCTCCAAATTCCAATGGCTGACCATGATGCAGAAACGTTTTTAGTAATATGAGAGCCTTCTTTGAGGAACGACACTTCACCTTTTTGTTACCTTGCAAGGTTAATTTTGGGAGTCTTTGAACCACCTACAGTAAGCAACCAAACCATTTGTATTTTGTATTGTGTATTTAATAGGAAATTCAATTCAATTTTTAAGATCATCAAAATATTATGACATATGCTCTAGGATCCTAGCTATCTTTTAGACCAGGAATCTAGCAAATCTATGCAGAATACCCTGAGATATGAATATTTCATATCCCAAGTCTCATTTGAACAGTTTTGTTGCTAACAGTTAATAAGTGAAAAAAAAAAACCCCAAAATTGTAGGCTTTTAATGAGGCATTGGCTCATGTCACATGGCTAGAAATCATGTGACATATAAAAAGTTCAATGGTACAAACAAGCATCAACAACTCCAGAACTTCAACCACATTATTCCATGAGATCTCTCTCTGTTGATAAACTTAACATAGTTATTTCTAGACTTAATTCTGGCCAAACTACTTGTCAGATATCATCCTCTACTGGTGTCAGCATTAGTACCATCTCAAAAATTTGTTCTAAACATTTCCCTGACCTCCCCAATGTCAGGGGACCACCCATTTCAAACCCCAAGCCAATACTGAGCTGATCCATCCATACCAAGCATTACTGAGCCAAACCACAGATTCAGATGATAAGTACTATTGCAATACCTCAGTCTGGATACCAGACATACCAAACTGAGAGGCCAGGGCATTGGCTTGAGTACCATAGCACCGGATACAGATTGTGAGGACATTATGACAAGATTAAGGGCCGGAGAGATACAAGAAAATTGAAGTTATTTATGATGTTTTTTGTTAGAATATGAATTAAAACTTGTTTTTTGTTTTTCTGGTGATTGTGGGGCGATAGATAAGACTATTATTTGTTTTTACAATGTTAGAGCTAAATATTACATGAATAGGAGGTAAGGGAAATGGTGAGACATGTGTACATGAGGGGATGATGCATACATGACATCATATAGGAAATACATTTTACACAGACATTTGGGGAAGGAGAAAATAACAAAAGATAATAAAATACATACAAATGAACCTAGAGCCAGAAAAGTGAACATGTTTTATAAGGGCAGTGGCTGGCCAGGCTCATGCCAGTCCTACAATGTACGCGAGCGCAATGGGCGCTTCAGTTCAGCTAAAGGTGAGTGGAATTTTGTAATAGGGCAATTTGAGTCTTTGGACGTGATGGAAATTATTGGGATGATATAAGCGCATCATAAAGGTAATAGAATTTGATGGGGGACAAGGAAAAATGTAAAATAAATCTTGAAAAATAGCTTCAGTCAGGCCTGAATATCCTGTGAAAACAGCTAGCCATATAGGCTCATCGTAGTCGACATCAGTTGAAAATACATGCAAATGTGCATATATGCACTTATATGCACTCCAAACAGATCAGATTCGCCATACAACTTCAGAGTAACATTCCCTGACGTGCAGCAAATGGTTTTGATACTAATAGCTCGTTAACTTCGTCATAGAATTCGTCAGAGTCATTATATTTCATGAAATTTGAGATTTTGCTCATTCTCTAACACATTATACCTTTGGGCCCAATTGAGGGGTAAGGTATGCTGAGGAAGTAGGAATCGGACGACGAGTATATAGGTTGCATAGCTGTCAAAGTATGATCTACTGAGCCTCGGTTCCCTTGGTCTTACCGACCAAAGTCCAACCGACTGTATTACAAGCTACAGACTTCCAAGTCTTACAAGTACCAATTCGGTGCTTGGCTCGTTTTGGTACATCACACATTACTATATTCTTTATTACTTGCTTACTTCGCTTCAGTACCCTTCGGTACATGTACGGGCATGTATGCCCACCTTTTCATATATTACTATTCTTACCTCCATACTTTACATTCTCGTTTCCATGCCTTGTGCAACATTGTTGCATATCTTATGGCACCCCATTCTCTATATAAGTAACTAGCCTTCATGTATGTATTCTCCATTCAGATTATCGACTAAGTTAGACATACGCTACCAGTACTTAAGTTAGTAGTCCAACTGTCCGGTACTGAGAACCTCGGATCACTACCGAACATCAGTCTGAAATCCAGTGGCATGGGCAGGAGGATTGGCGCAACACAAGAATGTTGAAGCTGATGCCACATCCAAACCTCGGCTCATTGGACCGAGCTGAACACCTGAAACAAGAGTGTGTGTGCATGCACTTAACAATAGCTTACTAGCAAGGGACCCTAAGTTTTCCTCTTAGGTTTTCCCCCTTACTAGGTGAGGCTCTATCTTCTGAGTACACAGTTTAATAGACTTAGGTTTTCCCCCTTGCTAGCCTTGGTCATGTGACTTTGGTAATCTCAGTGAGCACTTCCCTTACACCCAAGTCTTCTGGTGATTTTCCTGTCAAACTCTCCCTAGCTAATATCTGCCATATAGTCAAGCTTATTACCTCTGGGAGGGCAGAAACAGTGGTAAAAGTATCCAAAGCACTCCAAACTATCACCAACAAACCTGTTACTTCACAGACAGTGCACAGACACCTCAGGAGCCCCACACCATCACAGATCTACCTCCAAAATTTACTGTACCCTCTACTAGTCTATTAC
>QFEC01017111.1:0-23581 GCA_003316585.1 Gomphus bonarii | reverse complement strand
AGCGGAGTCCAATAACAAGTAATAGAAAGGGGAGGAGTGGAGAAATCATGACAGTATACTATGATTTTGGATGAAAGTGGATTCTATAAAACTATGAGTGGAACCAGAATCAATCAAGCATTTAAATGGGGTATCAGAAGAACTAGGAATGGGATCAGAAGACAAGTAAACTATTAAAGAGTTCAGATTAAATAAAGTGGAAGCATTGAGCTTAACCTCACTACTAGCACCAGCCAAGTCAACACAACTCTTGGGGTACTCAGAGGCCAAAGAGTCATGGACTATTTTTTTGGCTCAGTTGCCTTTTAGCTTTGTTGTCCAAGGCAGTAGCCACCTTGGGGGTTGAAGGGGTCGTTGTCGCTCATGCCTTAGTTGATTTTGGGCAGTCTGCGACTTTGTGACTGTCAGCGCCACACAGAAGACAAAGATATTGTCAATGTGTCGCTGGCGTTCCTTGGGAAGGAGCTTGCCGTCCTTACCAAGCTTATTCGCATACTTGGGTGGGTTCAGCTGGGATGTAGAATTGTCCTTGCCCTTACCCTTGGGTTTTTTCAGGCTGTCAGACTTGTCCATGTTAGTTGACTTGGGCTTGCCTGACTTTCCTTCTTTTTTTGGCTCGGCAGGACCCTCTCAGGCCTGCTCTGCCTTTCTCTCCCAGTATCTCACATCAATCTGTTGAACGACATTTTGGAGCTGGTTGAGGGTTTGAGGCTTGTTGAAATGGACCAAGCTGTCCTTGATTCACTTCGGTAGGGCCATATAGGCCTTCCAAAGCAGGGTGTTGTCGTTGTAATTGACAAATGTGGCGAGTCAGTAGAATTCCATGAAGAACTGAGTAGCCTTGTGGTTTTCGTGCATAGTTAATTTTTCGAGAGCAATCTTGGCTTCAGCTTGTTCATCCCAGGAACTGAAGTTGATTTGTAACTCATCAAGAAAGCCATCTAAGTTGGTGGCCCATCTCAGCTCAGTTTGGGGATTGCCGGTGAGATATGGCTTGAAACATTCCAGCACAGTCCCTTTGAGGTAGGAGATCATGTAGTTGACCTTCTGCCTATCATCAGTAAAGGAATTGGGTCAGATCCAGAAATTCATTTTGCACATAAAAATGAAGCTTTTGAGCTTCTTCAGGTCAGCCCCATCAAATGGGTCCGGTTCCCGAATTCAGGTGGTTTGACCATCTTGGCATTGCTGCCAGGCAGTCCTACCAAGCTCCAAGATTGCATCAAGGAGGTTCCAATTGTTTGCAGGTTGAGGGGCGCCTCTGGGAGGAGAAGCAGCCCTTGGAGGAGGAGTGAATTGCGGAATGGGAGGATCATCTGGTTCAGGGGCCTTAGGAGTCCTGACCAAGTCATGTTCGCTCCTATCTGGGTTATTATCATATTTGCCATTGCCTTGTTGCTCATACAGTTTGTCATCGATAACCTCTTCGATTTAAGCAGATCATGAGGGGGAACTGAGAGAATGGAGCAAGCAGGGTGAAGTATTATGACTGAATCAGAGAGGTGGGGTAGAGGACATTCCACACACTCTTTGCTGTAAAACCATAGGGGTGAGCCAACTATGTTCGGCTTGGGCAATAGCTCTAGTATGAGGAGGCATATTGTTTGAGTAGTAAAAGACAGGAAGATGATTGGTTCAGATTATACTGTTAAGTGCGTGCACACACGCTCTCAGTTTGGGTGGTTCAGCTCAGTCCAATGAGCTGAGGTTCAGACGTGGCATCAGCTTCAATGTTCTTGCATTGCACCAATCCTCCTGCCCGTGCCACTGGAATTTGGACAGATGTTTGGTAGGGGTCCGAGATGCTTGGTACCAAATGGTTGGACTACTAACTTAAGTACTGGTAGCATATGTCTAACTTAGTTGATAATCTGAACGGAGAATACATACATGAGGACTAATTACTTATATAGAGAATGGGGTGCCATAAGATATGCAACAACATTGCACAAGGCATGGAAATGAGAATATAAAGTATGGATGTAAGAATAGTAATATATGAAAAGCGGGCATACATGCCCATACATGTACTGAAGGTAACCGAAGCAAAGCAAGCGAGTAATGAAGAATATAATGAAGTGTGATGTACTGAACTGAGCCAAGCTGATCTGAATAGTACTTGTAAGACTTGGGAATCTGTAGCTTGTAATATGGTACACTGGACTTCAGTCAGTACAACCGAGGGAACTGAGGCTCTGTAGATCATACTTTGACACAATGTCATATTTCCATTCTCATTTTAAGCTGATTTTCAAATCATCATTTCTTGGTCAATTCATGACATATTTATCTCAAATTTAAAATATGATTCTTCCTGTATATTGCCTTAGTGCTCTCAACTGTAGAAGGTCCAAATATATTTATTTAAAAGTGCACTTTCTGGCCAACCCACACTCTACCCTGTATCAAACAATAATAAGGATAAGATGCAATGTGAAATTGATGGCTAATGATGTGTGAGGGAACAGATGCAAAAAGGAATGGAACAAGGGGAACAAAGAACTATACTAATGTGGATCTAATGTGGTCAGAAACCGGTATAGACAAAGGGGGAAATTGGGAACAGGGTCAGAGAAGCAGAGTTAGCATCAGCACTGTAGTTCCTAAGGATGGACCATGAGTATCCCAGGAGGATGGGCCAGGAATCATCTGATGACTTCTTAAATTGAAGCTCCAAAGGCAGGATTGATATTTGTTCTCTCAGATTCTCTGCACCCTTTATTCTGGGTAACCCTTCACTTGGTGTAGTCAACTATTCCAAAGTGATGGGGCACTGGATGTCTGCCCTCAGGTGCAATTTGAGTGATAGAAGTGGCTAAAGCAGAGAGGGTGAGCACACAAGGGAACCAAGTAAGTGAACTTGGAGGAAACTATGGTGATGTAATGCAGAAGAAGAGTTTGATTGGTATGAAAGATGAAGATGAGACCAATCAGCGGTGATTAAAATGTTGTAAAACCGATAATACTTGATCCATCACCTATTCCTTTTGTGTCTTTATGTCTTGAGCGATAGTCATATGCTACATTACCTTTGTATCCTTTGTCCTCTTGTTGTGTTTCTTATCAGCAAATACAAAGGGCTCTATGGTATAAGTAGCCTACGTTTATACGACAACCTCTCAGCTCCTTCTGAAGTCGTCTTAGTCAGAGTTCTCACCTTAGACCTCTGCGCCAACATAAAAAAGTAGCGAATTCAAGGTTGGAGTTACAAGTCGCTTTCTCCTCAGGTTTATACAGTGGGTGGTCTGGTTCAAGCTTGAGCCTAGGTTGTCCGAGTCCGATTCGTCCGTAGGGCCCCGAGCCCGAGCCTTCAAGAGATTGGACTCGAGCCTGCGTGTACACAAAGCCGTTCTGACATGCGTCAGAGGCCTCTGCTAGAAACGCCCACAACGGTTGATCAACTTCCTTCTGCTCTCTGCTCCGCGACATCACCGGCCGATTGCTGGTCCAGAAAACCGATCATTGCTTTGCTCTCCCTTCGGCCTTGTCGGCGACCGTCCTGCATGACAGCATGGGACTCAGCCATTCGAATGCACCATGATGCCGTCCACTGCATTCCCTTGGAATCACCCCATTATACACTAGGCGACGAACCCTATCACGCCGCCGACACAATGATCTTGGCTTTGGTTTAGACGATTCCACAGGCGAACTGATCGACCGCACCCCGCTAATTTTATAGCCCTTATAGTAAACAACCAGTAACCACTAATCCACAGATGGACACCGCACATCATTCCATCCTCAAACTCGTGACATTACCCTTCGCGTCATCGATAGTGGGTCTCCCAAGGCTATATGAAAGGTTAACGTAAGATATGACATTTATGTAATCTCGGTCGAGTAAACACAATAACACACCCACGATCATGCAGTATGGATCAAAATATACTTGTTTCCTAATAGGCATCAGGCTGGAAGTCTGTGAAATGTGAATATCACTCCCAGCTTTGAGCAGATACGCTAGTAAAGAACGCACCAACCATCCGAGCAACCGGGCTCGGCCTAGCTGATACTTGACTCTGTGGTGATGCCAAATGTGCTGTAAAGCAAACAAGCGGGTAAGGATAGTGCAATCAAAATGGAAGGCGATAGACCCCCAGAGAGATAAATTCGAGCAATGAACCGGATACTCACCCGTGTCTGGCACGGCACCGTTAGCAGCAACATTCGCGGGAGACGCTCCAAAGAACTTGGTGAACGATCCCCCTGTACTCGGTGTCGTCAACTCTCCAAAAGTGACAGGCAGAGTCCCATTGATCACTGGAGCCCCCGCTTGAGGAACAGGAGCTGCCGAGGCGGAGAGCGCGAGCGAAAGAGCCAAGGGGAAGAGATACAAAATCTTGCTGGACACCATGGAGATAAATGTTGGGGCGAGAAAAGACAAGTTGAATGAATAAGATGACGACCAGCGACGAGAGCGAACACAAAGCCTCAAGATGACACTAACGCTTCCTCCTTGGTTTATATGACGCCTGCAGATTAATTAAGAATTGTTGGACCAGCTCAGTTGAACCATCAACGCCATCTGGTTGTATGGCACGCATTTGAAAACTCCGAGTCACGATGAGCAATGAGATGTCCAGTCTCCAAGTCGATGCTGTCCCAGGATCAGGCAGAAGAAGCAGATGGTCGCTGCTGAGAGCGTGGGGCGTGGCGGTGAAGTCTCACATTCCGGACTGACCAACAGTGCCATCTTCCGTCTTCGATAAAGTTAAGGGTTCTTTGTTAAACTGAGTGGGAGAGGATCAACAGACCCTAGATACCAAGTGACATCAGATACAGAATCCTTCGTCATCAGGCGCCCGGGGAATAATGACAGATTGTCCCACGTGCACAGCGACGCCGAATCATTGATGTGCTTCAACTGCAACAATAGCTCAACTGACTCGTTGAGAAAGCTAGACCCTGTTCACACAGGCGTATAGGATAATTCAAAATCGTACAAGTAAATTACAGTAATGATGTCGCTACATGACATATCCATCAATCCTCCTCTTCCACAAACTGTAACAAACACCCTTAGCTTGCCACATCGACAGAAAATGGTTCGGACAACGCACATCAACAGCCGTTCCCTCAGTCACGTCTGATTTCCCACCGAGTTTCTTGGCTTCTTTTGAACTGATCAGACTCATTGATCGGCCAACTTTCTGGATTTCGGCCCAGAACTCTTGATTACTCGGTATTTGATTTAGACAAGCATCCTTGAGGTCGCGAAGAAAGCTAAACAAGTTTTTATTATCGAGTTTTCTCATGAGTGATACAAAATACGCACGCATTCCAGGCGCTGATCTCGTCCTCCTGTCCTTGATCATCGTACAAGGTACCGTATATATATATATGTCGTGGTACATACCTGCAAAGCCACAGTTCTCATTTCTCTCAGACATTCCAGGATCTCTTGATGGCGTCGTGACGAGAATGGTTTCGTAACTATCTCTTTAATAACCTCCCCTAAATCATGAACAGCTTGGGAGACGACATCCCCTTCTTTGATATTTCGCCTGAAATCTTCCAGAGGTGTCGTGTTTCCGATTATGCGACCGGCAGCACGACCTGGGTCAACGGGTGGTGAGGGAGATAACAGCGAGCGAGATGGTGTAGGCAGAACAGTCTCAGGTTGTGCCTGTGCTTGTGATTGGGCAGATGTGGCCATCTGTTGAGTAGGATTATCGATAGATGGCAGGGCAACTGGCTTCTTGATTGAGATGGAAATTTCCCCATCAGACTCGGACTCCGTCTCACTATCGACGTCCATGTGATGTAATTTGTTCACAGAAACGTTCAATGAGTCAGAGGGAACAATGGGTTTGTCACTAGGGGGAATCGGCGCGGTAAGAGCAATGAGGTCCGCCTCATCCTCCTCTCCCGGAACATGTCCATCCTTGCGACGCTTCACAGATTTGGGTGCAGCTATTAGAACGGGAACACCAAGTTCACAATCGAGTTGGGTGTAGTTATATTTGGAGGAAACTTACTCTGCTTCACTTTAAATAAGGATTTACATTCCCTGATTGCGTCATGCGCCCGCTTTAGCACTTTAGGAGGGGGGTTGAAATATTTTGTCAATTCAGGATGTGGAGGCGGCAAAGGGTTTTTAGACAAATCGGAGGTAATGGCACCGTGGAAAAGGGCTTGTTTGATTCGATGAACAGCTGGATTATATGTCTGTACAGGATCAAACCATGGAAGACGATTGCTAGATGAACACATTAAGAAATTCGAATAGATCGAACATCTTAAGGGCGTACCCGTCTGCATCCTTGTCTCCTGCATGCATGAGATCCATAGAATCCACAAACCTTTCCATTGCTGACAATTGTTCCTCTGTGGGTAAGTGCGCATGCTTCGTGACCACATTCCCTTTCTTCGATACTAACACGTCGAGTGATCTGAATGTAAATTTGCGTAAATCATCGGCAAATGGCACCTGGGAAATGTTAGCCTATTGCGTAAATCAATTCTTTTTGTTACAATAAGTACCTGGACCCATAAGAAACAGTCAACGTTTTCCAGCACGCGAGGCAACATGACACCCATCTTTGGATCGGTTCTGCCAACCCAACGAGTGATGGCCATAGCTTGCTTCTCAGCCATTGCTTGCACTATAGACGAGAATGCGACCTGTTCTCGGGCTGACTTGGGATTAGCCCAAACATACTGCACTTCACCCATGCTCCAATCACGACGGAACTGTCAGGAGGACCCAGTAAGTAGATGTTTTTGGACTCCTATCAACTGGAACTGACGTTTTTGATGGGGAAAAAGCCACATATTTCAATCCCTGGCTGTGCAGGCAACCGTTTGAAATCGTCTTCTGCATCGACAGGCACAAAACTGGCCCCGTACTTATACCCACGGACGAGATCCTCTTTTTCTACAGTTTCCTCGCCATTCCCTTCGTCTTGGGAGTCTTCCCCGTTGACTTCTGGTTCATCTGCTGGATCCTCTGCATCCCGCTCCACAACATATTGTGTTTTTCTTTCCAGCAAAGTGTAAATGTCTTCTCCGTCTACAGTCATGGCACCAGCCTGACGTGACCGCTTTGCATACTTTTTCATTGATGGTGGACGGCTGAGTGCCGTACATTTCGAAGTTTTGACATGCAATTCAATAGCCTCTTCTGGTCTAGTTTCGACATCTCCAATTCGAATTTTATTGTCCAGCATCGCAGACTTTACTGACTTGATGTCAGGCCTGCTACATTCCTGTAATGCAAATGCAGCCGTGCCCATGATACATTCGTTCAATCCTTCAGAAAACTGTTTGTAAAATTCTTCATTCTTGCGCTGATGGAAATTTTAATAACGTAGCACCACAGGCAAATGTGGGTTTACCTTAATCAAGGGTTTGTTCTCCTCGTAAAAAGGCATATACTCGTCATCAAAGTCCACACCACTAGAAAAAAATGAGATATTAAACAAGGGCCGGGTGCATGGACCAACATTATAGTAGTTTGTATTTCAAGATCGTTCATCTTCTTGACTGTGGTATCCCAGTCCTCGATCTCCATCGGATTCTCGCCATCAGTCAAAAGAACCATCCTACGTGTCCAAGTAGATTTCTTTGCGAGATATCGAGCCTGCGTCTCTATCCCAACAATGACAGAATCGATGGCTAGAAGACAAGTTTCAATAAAATCATTCCGTATATTGATTGGGGGACTGACGGTCTCCTATGGAACTAGAAGGCTTGATGGACTTTATTTTGGTCATCGTTTGTGCATTAGGTTGACCAATGGGGATAAACTCAGTGACATGCTCGTAGCCACCGTTACTCTCGTTGACAATGTTCCGAGTTTCTGAAAGTTAGTCGTCAATGACATTGTGTTCGCGGAATGTAATAAGGTAGACGAGCCTTCAGTGCCAAATAAGATTACACCGCATTGATCTGTCTTTCTCCCATGGAATATCTCAGAACAAACAATGGTTTAGGGAGGAGCAACATTGAAGGTACAATATTATTCGTATTTACCATTTCCTGAACCTTAAGCATTACGTATTCCAGAACCCAGTTCAACCTGGTCACTTTCCGCGTTCGTACTTCGCCGTTTGGCCCAGGTGTAATCTCAACTGAACTTAACGTCCCCATCGAAGGCGAAACGTCAACAAGAAACATGGTGACCGTGTACTGTCGAATTATTTTAAATGTAGGTAATTATCATTGTATAAGGTTTTAACAAAGAGATAATAAACTCACCCCAGCTCGCTGTGCAGGCATCTTGGGGTTATTGGCAGGAGGTGGCGTCAACCGCGAACAGTCACGCGCGGCTTTTCATGTCACGACTGACTCAGCCGTTCCAGCTGAACTGAATCTACTACGCCTATCGGAAACCCTCAACCGAAGATCTGAACAGAAAAGATTTCCAAGTATCACCGGGTATAATCGGGATGTCTTCAACCTGTTGGATCATCAATCCCTCTCGAGGGAGGAAGAACAAAGCAGATGAAGATAATATCAATACCACTACAGTCTCCTTGCAATGACCTCACCCTTTCCTTTATCCTTGAAAGCAAAGTTACTTGGGTTTGAAAATAAAAATAAGACATTTGTGGAATATTATTGTGCAGCTGTGATAATGGGATATTGGTTTTATGTAATTACAGCCAGTATTAATGATAGCCCAACCTTCCGTAAATGGAAATTATGCCGTATGTGTTGGTGTAATCTCTCCTTCCCACATATTTTGATCATCTGAGCATCTGAGTATATATGGTCTGTTTGGATTAACATCAAATTGGATGATCAGGCTAAGATTCTGTTATGGACCAATCCAAGCTTCCAAACAACCTCTGATATTCCATCCCCATGTTTCCTGATCATAAATGTGTATGCTTTTGTTATTTAGTTACCTTTATCTATAGTGATAGTTTTGTTGCAACTACGGAACGGGTCTAAACTCGTACTTTGCGTCATGAAAGTCAGGAATATCGTCGTGAGGCGTATAATGTCTTGAAGCACTGTATGTCAGTTCTGCTCCGAGACGTAAGTCCATGTGTTTCTTTATCCCTTTCAGACGTTACATGTGTCAGAAAGGGTACATGTTTTCCAACCCAACCCACCGTCCAAGGTCTATTCCACGCCCAGTTCACGTGTCTGAAGCACCTGCAGAAGAATATATTCGTGATGTCTCTCGGCATATCCTCAGCATGGAGATAACGGACTCTGTGACCAATACAGCTTTACCGGCAACCGTCATCCCACCCACCATGGCCAAACCCGAGGCAGAAGAGTCGAAAGCTGCCCCAAGACGTTGTCATTGCATTCATCAACAACCTCTTGGAGACAGCCAAAACTACTGTAGCTTTTCCATGAAACCCCGCTGGACCAACTTCCACATCGCTTCGTAGTCACTTGTTTTGAGGCCCAAAACAATAGCGGAATGTAAAGGAATCATTATAATGACTTCCGAAGTCGATCTCGGCATAACCTGGTTTCGTAAACGGGAGCCTGACTTCATCCGTGCTCTCTTTTTCGTTCTTAAAGACACGCCAAGCAACCCGCCAGCAAATATTAACGAAGTTATTGATGCCATTACACACTTCGTCTCGTTCACGGCTATCCAGCACCGACCAATAAGAAATCTCGTATCTTGTCAAAGTTCTCATCGTAGAATTTTCCAGCATGAATTCCACAGTTTGAAAGGCAGCCAAGACGACTGGAAAATGATCGGTGGAGTACATACCTTAGAACCCATGCTTCCGCACCACGACCACCTTTTCTCTCCTATCTACACAGAGCCTTTACGGACTTCTTACTTTCCATTCAAATTGACAACATCGGCGCGATAAGATATTGTTTAGACCTCCAGCCTCACCTCGGTGTGAACGAAGAACCCCTTCGCTTTCGTCATGAAGCGTTGGCCCTTACTGATGGATGCAGCCCTCATCGGACGAAATACTCAGCGCCGGAGTACTCTAGAGGTCGTCCGGCTACGAGTAGTCTGCATCAAACTCTTGATAGAATCTATGCCTCTGACGGATTTCTTCATCAAACTCGCCAACGGTGAGTAACTTGTCATCCTTAGAAATTCTATTGGTGTCTGATCTTGTTGTTGCTTCGACGGCGTACCAGGTGTCTTTCAAATCGTTGTACTCACCTTCGTCGGAAGTTAAGTCTGACTCATTCCACCCACTCTTTGTCACCCTCTTTTTCCCATCTTTCTCTGGAAGCACACCAGGCTGCAGCGTGGCCTTATCATCGTCGGGCCACTTGGTTTCCTGCTCAATAGCATCTGTAAGCATCTTGATGAAATAGTCATGTGATTCAAGATTCTCGCAACGCTGATCGATGTCCTGAAGTATCTCCAGGATGGTGTTCTCCTATTTTCTCTCATAACGAGCAGAAAATAGCGTCGTTATATTCCATAAGAGCCTGGAGAGTAACGGTCTGTCTTTCATCTTGATTACGCCCAAGATGCTGCGCCCCTTTAAGAAATCGGCTTTGCCGCAACCGCCAGTTGTTCCATACAACATGGGATCCAGAACTGTGCTCATGAACGCCTGAATTTCGTCTGCTGACAAGCCACTTGGCGTATACATTAATATGAGGTAGATTATGACATAAAAAAAGTACTCCATGTCATCCTTAAAGGTATGCAGCGCATTCTTGCCCATGACAAGGGAACCAGACATGAACTGCCATGTACCCTATGTGGAAGTCAGTAAGAATCAAGGTGTGAGAACTCTGGACTGCTAAGTACTCACAATTTGTCTCACTGTCTCGTTTCCCTTTGTCACCCATTTGGAGAGGTCCCAATCAATCAGAAGACCTCTTCCTTCAAAGATCACAATGTTCCCAAGACTGATGTCACGGTGTAGAACTCCAACACTGTAGGCATCTGCATGACCTATTGACAATAGAAATGAGTGATGAGCGGTCATATCACATGGATAAAGCTCACTCTGCAAAGCATCCCGCACACATGTTAACATCTCCAGGGTTGATGAGAAGTGTTGAAGTTGGGTTCCAATAACATCCAACACCAGCCGATAGTGATGATGTGGAGTCAGGGCTGTAGTCTTGCCGCAGGCCCATGTTTTTCTTTGTATTGATACGTAAGTGTGGAGTGGTTTGTGATGTCACCGGCAGCAGAACAGTGGGGAATATGCCTAACATTCTTCTTCTCCAGCAGCTGATAAGTGTCACCCTCCTTTTCAATATCAGGCCGGTCAACTCGCCATGAGTCTTTTAAAAAGACTTTTCTGTCTCTTTGGAGATCATATGCAATAAAAACACGTGTACCACGTCCAGTGGGAATGCGGCATGGAGCTTGTGGAGCATAAATGACATATTTAAACCGCTCCAAGTCTGAACTAGGACCAGGAACAGAGATCTTCATCAGGACCTCATTCTGTCTTATCCCAGGCCCAACATACTTTCTCGCTTGATGTATTTCATCAGGTGTTGGCTCGACAACAGTGGTATCGACGCCGCGAAGGGATTTGGGGGCGCTTTGATATCGGATAAAGAAGTCTAGAAGTGTGATATTGTCGTTGTAATCAATGGGCTCAGTCACAATAACCCCTGATCTGTCCCATCGGATGAGTCGTGCCAATCCCTTAACAATAAGAATGAAGTAGATGCATGTGCGGAATTGAGAGCCTAGTTGAACTGTAGCATATGTTGCAATTTGCCCAAGGGTATCATTTGCAACATCTGTGTCAGAAAACAAAGTTACTTCATCGTCACTGCGTTATTTGCCTGGCTTCGGAACCTGGAATGGATCATCGCCAGCGTGCCACTTGAACTCAATAATAATCTCAACGCGAGCAATGTCTGTAATCCCTCGAGGCTGATTGGTGGGATCATACACGCAAACATCAGGTTTGATTGGGAATTTAAAGTCACTTTGACTTGAACAGTCAGAATGGTTGGATGAGTTCTTGAACTGAAGCCTAGGGGCAAACTTTTTGACAATATCTATCTGTGACACAAGGAAAATCAACGGCAACTCGAGTGCATAGAAAAGAAATATAGAAAAGGATTGTACGCATCGGTTTCAGTGACAACCTTGTTGAAATGACCCTTTGAGGCTTGAGGGGCCTTGTAATTTTCAAGATTGTTTGTAGGGAAGAACTCTTCCAGAAATTCAGAGGGAGGCATAAATCCAACAAAGTAGTCTCTCATTGCGCAACCTATGTCTGTCATTGCTTCAAACCGATATTTGTAGTGAGTTGTGAATTTATTGAGGGTTGCTAGACCATCCTTAATTGGTGTTGATAGAGCTGTAATATCACTCCCAGTACCACCCCTGATTGGCATTGTTGGGGGTGCCTTACTGCTCTGACCAGCTTTGAGGTACATGGTGATGGGAATGAAAGACCAGTGGGTTTAGATGGAAGGAAATACAAGATATGCCTTGAAGAGATTGCTGGTATTGAAGCAAAGGTGTCTGTGTTGTACGGAGAATGAATGGCCTTCTTGGACAAACAGAAATATAGCAGATGGAGAGTTTGAGGGTGCTAGTAGAGGACTCCGAATCAGATGGGAACATGACGCCCACTTAGATATGTTTCGATATAGTAGTAGTGAGAACAAGTGCTCCTCAAGACAGATGGCAAGGCTGTATGTCTTGTGAATGCTCTGAAGCAGATGGGGATACTGTATGGGCCCTGAAGAGATGGAGTGAGAAGGGTTATCACCAAACTAATCCACGCGGAAAAGCATGGCTCAAGGCGCCGCGGCCTTGTGCGATAGGATTCCTCCATTGTTCAGTCGACTTATCATCTGGCACCACTCTATAGTATGGGAATCCTTATCACACATCACGCATTAAGTCGAAATGTCATGTCACTTAAAGTAGTCCAAGAAAATGATATTCTAGTGTTCCAAGGTGATAGTGCCCCGATTTGTTGTCTATAAGAATCCTTCAGCAATTATGGTACTCACCAATTACTCCTACTGCGTTTATATGGATCCTTCAGCAAGTTGGCTGCCATCCAAGTGCCTCTTTGGCCCTCGTTGTGTTAGGCCTGCGTTCTGGGGGTCATCAATGGGCATAGGCTTGTGCACGATTCGTTCATATTGACATTTGCAGATAACTCTGAAATCATCGCGAGGCTAAATAAATCTAGAGCAAATCAAGATTGGGACATTCCAATTTCACTTCTCGAACATCGGGCGATGTCAGAGGTACGGTATGTCCATATCCACTTACTATTCTTACTCTTTTATTAGGTAACAGTCCTCAAATTTCTTCGAGAACACAACCATTCCTATCCCTGAAATTTATTTCGCGGACATAAGAACTGCCAACCCTGTAGGAATCCGGTATACCCTGCAAGAAAGGGTGCGTCTTTTCATTCATATATGCATTCTTCTGACACCAGGTTAAGATTCATGGGGATCACTTAGGTTACCATTGGCCCAGGATGACTGAGGATCAGATTGAACGAGTGGTGATGAAAATTGCCGAATACGAAGCACAGCTTATGGACATTCCTTCCCTGATGATTGGAAGGCCAATTATGGACAGCTCAACGGATGAGGTCATCGCTGGTAATTTTAGGTGCTGTAGGCCTTACATCCTCCGTGACAATATTGGCCCATGGGTGACTTCGCATGACTTTCTCAAGGCTCATGTTGATGCCCAACTCAATTTTTTAGAGAAGGACGAATATGCATGGCGAAAACAACGGGCTAGGTATTGCATTCACAATAAGGATGTCCAGAGTCAACCTCCACCATTGGACTACTTGAGAACTTGGTTCAAGTTGTTTGCCGCAGCCATTCATCGATTTGTTCCTGCCTATCCCAGTGGCGAGGAACCTTCTTCAAAATTCCCCTTTATTCTCCGCCATCCAGATCTATCGGTGAACAATATTCTCGTGGCGTATGATGACCCTACTCAGATTGTAGGGATAGTTGATTGGGAAGGGGCGGCCGTCCTTCCTCTGTGGCTCCTACTACTGATGCTGGTCCCCTAGAGATGCCCGAGCTAGACAATGAATTCATGGCATGAGTACGTGCCTTGTGTACTCAAGTGCACAAATCATTTATTCCAGCAGTCGAGATGACGATTGCTCAGGAATTCATGATGCGTGATCTCTACTACCTTGCACATAATCATGATCTCGCATGCTGGAGCATTGAAAACCTGAACAGCACCTTCATGGAGCGTTACACGTCCTGGCCGCCAATAAAATCTACCGTATTTAATATCCCCAAACTAATCGGTTTTCTCTCTACTTTCGGATTCTACCAAGAAACAAGTGCATATTGTTCCAAGACGTGGATTGGCCATTTCAACATTCCTATAAGCTTTAGCACTTTGGAAATGTTTGACCAGATTACCAAGGTGGCTACTTGAGGTGGCTACTTAAGGATGGTAGCGAGAATATAATATATTTTCAGCCTGGCAGCTTATGGTGTACATATATCCTCAACTCATATATCTATATACTAAATACCACAACACACCAGTGATGACAGAAACTGGTGGCATAGAACGAATTGAAGCTGCTTCCTGTAGACTAATATATACAAAAAGTCAATGATGTATAGTTTGATGTGAGGTTGCTAAATACCACTTTGTGAACACAGAACCTCATGCCATACCATCATAGTTGATACAACATCAGCCCAGACACCACCACCACTACAACTGCATATATGACGACTAACTCCCCCTCCTCTTTGGCCAAGATCACCTAGGTCATCTAACCACTATTCTAAAGGGTTAGGGACTTGTTGCCCCCAGACACATAATTACAAGTTTATTGTGTATACTGGTAAACAAAAGCACCAAAAAACGTTCTAGACATTACACATAATATCACGGCGGAGCGCTCCATATCCACTGTTGTACTACTGTTGTCACTTCTTCCGGGTTTTCCGGTAGTCTAAGCACAAACATGAGTTTGAACGACATTTGATAATCGTGTCGTTGATATACGCACCGGATTTTGGGAAGCCATCGTCCATCCGAACTCTCCGAAAAGAAACGAGGGACGTGTTTCTCTCCCCGTTCTTCACGCTTTTTCCGCAGGTCACGTTGAGCGTCCTCGACTGCAGACTTCGCTTCCTGCGCACGTTCCATGTTCTTTTCCGCGATTGCATCCGTGAGATGCAACCACAGCCTTTTGAAAGAATTTTTTAAAATATAAGTCTTGTGACAGCAATTGACCAGCCACTCACCTCCTCGATTCGTTGGGCTCTTGGTCTGACACAGGTAACACAACTTTCGGAGTAATCTTATCCTGGCCTGAGTTCGCATCGAACAACAATCGCTTCTGGCTCGTCTGAATCACTCATAAGCTACGGCATTGCCCTGAGTTGCAACGTAGAAGTCACCTTGCTGTCCCTGTGCTCCATAGAGTGGCTCCAACGACCGCTTATATCACCAACCTCTGTATTTCGCTTCTTTATTCGTCCAGTAACATTGTTATACGAGCCAGAGAAAAAGCCCTGGAACAGGTTTTGAGTACGTGCTTAGCAAAGCACTTAACATTTATATGTTTAATGCAGACCTTAGTCTTGAAATCGACGTCACATTGCATACCTGTTCGCTCGTTCCGTACCGTACACGAGTCACCAAGTTCTAGAACCATTCTGCCGAACAAAATTCCCCGAGCATACATCGAAGGCATGGTAATCACATAATCTTGGTCCCCGTCACGTGGGGGCGCAATACCATCAAGATCATAACTCACCTCCATCCTCAGGTTTACCCATTAGAAAAATTCGATTTTCCCCCTCCATATTTGTCGATACTGAATTGCCTAGGAACTTTGACTTGGGCCGAAGTTCTCCAGTAATATGAACCTTGTTCGCAGGCGAGATGTAGAAGTAAGCCGATATGGGGGGATGATGCGACACTGCAAGATGAAATGGAATGTCATTCCAAATGCAGCATTCTGTTTAGATGTGGACTAACCTTGCTCAGCGATGTAAAAGCCTTGTGTACCATCTGAATAGTCGTATCTGCAACGGAAGAACTCGCCGAGGATGGGATTATATCTGGGGTATCCATTAAGCTCCCAACCACTTGAGGAATTCTCGATCAAGAGCAGAAACTCACGGTTTCTTTACACCTTTCGGTTTGACATGCCACCCGGATAGATAATACTGTAGCACGCGGACAAATCGCTCTTCAGGACTTGTCTCTAAATCAGCCCCAAAGATGAAATTAGGGTGCGATAGGAAGTCTGTAATTCGCTCGAGCATGCTCCTGGGCTCTAACACGAAGGTCGGGAAGGTAACTTTCTGTAAATCCATCCCAATCCTGTGCGAGTGAATATGAGTGGTGGCTCCAACATCACCTCGTGCAATGCAAAAACGCTTCAGACACACCTAAGTTGAGAGATGAGGGAGAGGATGACCGAGCCCTCTTGTTCATCTCTGAAAAACGAATAGAAAACATTGAACTAACTGAATAACAAAAGTATAGATCTACTTACAAGATCGACGTGTCGTCGGGCTCACTACCCTCTGGCGCCTGATCTTCTGATTCCTTGCTACTCTTATGGAATTTGGAACCGGAAAATAAATTGAGCATGGGAGAGAGGGTGAACTTTCGTTGGTGGCGTGGATGTGCCGTCGTGGATAAGCGTTCAGGAACAAAATTCCCGAGGATACGGAAAGAGGTAGACGAGGCGAGGTCCAGCGCGATCAAAGCGCTAGCACCGCAAAGTGCGTGTCGAACCTGAGTCACTTGCGATGTTAAAGTGACCGCAACTATGTGGTAAATGGATTGGATGCGGTGGTCATAGAATTTGTAATAAAGTGGTATAATACAAATGGTCTCGCGCCCTCCTAACAGGTCTATCTAAAGCTCTAAAACTTAATTTTCTTGCCCACAGGCGCCCCCGACGTTTCCTTGAAAAACGCGCCATATGAGCTGTGTTCCTTCCTCTTGATTGTCATGGGGAACTTCTTCAAACCCTCACACTCAAAGCCACTTTCTCGCAATACCTGTGGCAGGAAATTAGTTCACATGCATGTCCTGAGCAGTATGCAAGGACGAACTTTTGCAAGCTCGCCTGCAAGCCCTCTTTCATGATTTTCGCCAGTAAAGAAAGTAATAGATTTACCCGTTCTACCGCCTCGGCCTGCGATAGGTATTGGATAAGTTGAGCGTAAAGGGATGTCAAATGAGTAGTGTTTAAAGAGTCTACTTACCTGTCCGTCCGATCCGATGGACATAATCTTCAACTGTTAGGGGAAAGGTATAATTTATGACCACTTCAACCTCAGGTATGTCTAGACCACGCGCAGCGACATCTGTGGCCACCATGAGCCGAGTCCTTCCAGTCTTGAAGTCCTCCAGGGCTGCAATGCGCTGATGTTGGCTTAGAGATCCATGCAAAGACGACACGGAATAACCGCTCCGTTCCAAGGTCTGCGTAAGCCGTGATGCTTCTGCTTTGTAGAGTGCAAAAACAAGTACACGCGCGTTAGTTGCCTTGGTATTCTTGGGAAGAAGCATCCGCAAGTGGTTCTGGAGGCGAGAGCTAGAACCGTAGAACCGATACGTCAGTTTACATAAGTCATACAATGTTTCAACTTACTCCTTTGATCGTGGATCCTCAAATACTTCCACAACTGCAATGTTTTATTCAATACAAAAGACATCTGGTCAAATGAAAGAGCCGGGTTGAAACCGATCTTACCTTGCTCGACACGACCATTAGCAGTCAACTCTTCGCTGCCTATCGTGATTTTGTAAGGATCGCGTTGGAATGTGCTAGCCAGTTGCCGGACAGATTCGGGCCAGGTAGCACTAACTAGAAAAGACATATATCAGAAATACAAAGTGCAGGATGCAAGATAAACATACACATTACGGTTTGCCGCTCTTTGCCATTCACAGTATGCCCGATAATTTTTCGGATGTCGTTTTCAAAACCTTGGTCAAGCATCCGATCTGCTTCATCTAAAACCAGGTAATTTACCCTAACAACCATTCATTGATCAGTAGGAAGCAAAGAAGCAATCAATAGCCCTTACCGACTCAAATCTAAGCAACCTTCCTCCACAAAATCTAACAGTCGTCCTGGGGTCCCCACCACAATCTTCAATTCACCTGCTTTGTCTCCTTTGCCTTGCAATTCTTTCCTTTGGGTATTCTTGTCGACACCACCATACAGACAAAGGCAACCAACACCTCGTGGACGTCCGATCCCCTCGAGTGTCTCGTAAGTCTGTATTGCCAGTTCACGGGTGGGTGCAACAACAAGAGTCGACACAAAACTTGATTTGGGTTTCGATTTGGTCATAGAGTTGTTAGGTGAAAGTAACTTGGCAAGAGCAGGAATTCCGAACGCAAGAGTTTTCCCGCTCCCCGTTTCCGCAACTCCTACGACATCCTTCCCCTTGATTAAAGCTGGCCAAGCACATGCTTGGATAGGCGTTGGTCGCTCGAATCCTAAGCCTAGTAGAACATTCCTTAATTCTGAGGAGACGTTCAATTGATCGAAACTAAGCACTGGCGGAAAGGAAACCTCGTCTGGAGGTGCATGGATCGTGATACGATTCTCAGACAAGTAAATCGATGCCTCTGATCCTGAAGCACAAGAAGGAACTGGCGTAGTTTCTGCAGTAGGATTGATGCTAGTAGCAGGGGTGAGGGCGATCATAGAATCTTCAATTTCCTTGCGTTTTCGTTTTTTGTCCTTCCTGTCATCTTTTATGGTCATTAAGTGTCGTTTAGTCTCATTCTGCGTTTGAGGTTCCTGTGATTCCTAAATATAGCAACGTTTGTTTCAATGAAACCTGAAGAGGTGGAAGACGTACTTGCGGCTTGGATTTGTGGTTTTTATCTGTCTTTTTCTGCACTGTGAGCGCATCATCTTCCTGTTGTATGGCTCTATTTTCAACCTTCTCTTTGGCTAGCTTACGCAGCCTTTTTCTCTCTTTTTTAGTCAACGACTCCGAGTCGCCGTCCACTTCAAGTACTTCGGCCTTTCGCTTCTTGTTTGCTCTGTCGCATTCCTCAACTTCAATCTCGGACGGCACGTTCATGGCACTATCGTTGTGTTCCCGTTTGGCCTTCTTGGTGGGTTTTTTATTGATTTGTGTCGAGGGGACAGTCATTGTCGCTGCAGTTAACTAATTTCTTAATTAGGAAGCGGGATCAAAATATTATTAATGGGATTACACGCAAAGAATACACAGTGAAAAAAAAAGAAAAGATTTAAAAGTAATCTGTCACTCGTCGTCACTGCCCCCACTATAATAACTTTCATCGCTCTGCACTTGCTTTCCGAGCCTGCTGCCTTTAGAGCTCTTTGGTGCCCTGGGAGTATCGTCATCCTCTTGAGAACCGGCCCCCTCATGGTTCGGCAAGCCAGCTAACCCCGATGGTAGTTCGCTCCCCGGTTTGGCGCCAGGTAGCCCCGAACCAACCGTCTGTTCACGGAATGTCTTCTCAAGAACGTTATGCATCTCCTCGGCATCAACATATACCCATGAACCTTCTTGATTGTAGGTTCTCGCGTTGTTAAACATCAGTCGCCAATCACTCAAGTATTTTGTCACTGTCTTGTAATATGGCCCGGAAGATCGTTTCCGGATCGTCGAAATAGCGATCGGCGAAGAAATGGTCTGATAGTAGTCAGGGTATTCCTAGTTCATTAACTTAATGATCAGGGATACAGCACATCAGGTGTAAGTTAACACTCGCCTTTTTGCTAGGGAGCTCCTTGAACATTTCACAACGTTTGCGACCATCCACGTCCACGCAATCCATGACGGCTTGCATACAGGTAGCAAAGACTTCTTTCATCCTCGCGCGCTGGCTCGGGGTGACATCGTCTTTTGTTTTACGTCGTTTCTGCAGACTGCTTTAAGCCCGGGCCTTTGGCATAAAACCCCCACAGAAAATTAACTTACAACATCACGACCGTCATCTTCGTCTTCAAGATATGATGGTGTAACAGACATGGACTTGCCGCCGCCACGCTTCCGCTTCCCATTTGATGGACCTGATTCGTACTCGTTCTCCCTTTTTGCTCTACCTTTCCCTTTTCCTTTCCGACCACGGCTGTCGGGAACGGGAGAACTGGCAGAAGATTCTTCTTCGTTGACGTCGGCACCTCTTCTTGTCTTCTTCGCAGCGATCAATTCTAGCGGATCCTCTCCCGCATCAACGGCCTATCAGATATGATAAATGCTAGGCATTACCATCATGAAGCCATGAAAAATTACCGCTGTCCATGCTTCGTCAGACAACCCATCGTTATAGCTGACCTCCTTTCGACGGCGATGTCCCCTCCCAGACTGTAAGACCTCTTCGTCCTCCGCTTTAGGGTCAAAAGTCTGGTCGAGTTGATACTGAGGTGGAAGTTCTTCATTTGTCATGAGTCCTGGGGGACGAGGACCACGTTTGCCTTCGGAAAACCAAGCCTGGTCCAGCGCACGTTCACGCTCAATATCCATGTTGCGGAAAATCTCCAGCTCTTCGGCAGAACGGTGAAGAATCTCGTTCACTTCATCATCGTTCATGTCCCCAGCCTCTTCCTCATCACCTTGGTCATGGTCAAGCATGAGAATTTCACGCTTACAATAAAGGTCAAATTGTGAGCGAGACCGATAGAAACAAACATAACATACCAACATACTCTCCTGCTCTTCCTTGCTGGACATATTGTTGAAACGACCAGCCTGAATGACTTTCTGGTCAACAGATAGTTTGGCCCTGGCACGACTCTCAATAGCTTCTTCCACGCTCTTTTCCGTTATGAGACGCAAGATCCGCACAGCTTTGGTCTGGCCAATACGGTGAGCGCGATCCTGTGCTTGCAAATCGGCATGAGGATTCCAGTCACTATCAAATCTAAATAAAAATATTAGTATCATCTATCAAAAACAAGTACAATTAGATACTCACATGATGACGGTATCAGCGGTTTGCAAGTTGAGACCAAGCCCACCAGCTCTTGTTGATAAGATGAAAACCTTGAGATTTGAATTAGGGGTATTCCACCGTTTGACATATTCTGCTCGCTCATCCGTCTTCGTCCCGCCATCCAGTCGGAGATATTCCCAATTCATCCACTTCATGAAGTCCTCCATGATGTCCATCACCTTTGTCATTTGAAAAAAGATCAAAACCTAAGCAGGGGTGGTCAGCCAGTAAACGAAAAAAAAAAAATTAGCGAATTATTCACACGATGGCCTGTATTGAAAAGCTTGGGAAGAATGCGAGATAGAAGTTCAAACTTTCCTGAAGAACGGACAATCTTGTCATTGATGTAGCCGCCAGGATTTATGTCGTCCTCGACTTGTTCAAAGAGGAAGGGATGCTGACAGATCTTTCTGAACTGCATCAACTCATTGGTGAGTCCGGTAAAGGCATTCCCTTTGCTGTTAATGTTACAAGTGAGGATGTAAAAGTTTTGAAAAAAGAGGCGGCAACTTACTTCATCGCATTACCCGCAAGATTAAACACCATCTTACGGTTCTTCATTTGCTTGTACAGCTGGCTCTGTAGCCCACTCATCTTGACCTTGATGATATTTTCTACCTTATCCGGTAGTTCACTCTCGACGTCTTTCTTCAACCTACGAAGCAGGAATGGCCTAAGCACTTTGTGCAAACGACGGATGATTAACAGCTGTTCCTCTTCGTTCAGTTCGATCTTGTCCTGTGTTCCTGTATTGGCAAATGGCGTATTAAACCACTCATCGAACGACTTGACCGAGTTGAAAATTTTGGGCAAAACAAAATTGAGCAGTGCCCAAAGCTCGGGAAGATTGTTCTGCAGCGGCGTACCAGTGAGGATGAGTCGGTACCGGGAGTGGTAAAACTGGCTAAGAGTCTGGGAGAGCTTGCTCTGCGTATTCTTCATACGATGACCCTCGTCTAGAGTGTGTCAGTAAACTACTATTAGTTTCGTCCAAATTCAAACACACCTATGATCATGTGTACCCAACGCGGACGGGACAGATATGCTTTGTCTTTGATGATATACTCGTAGGTAGTGATAAGGACCTGGTAACTACCACCACGCATTTCGAGTTGAAGTTGTTTCCTCGCGTTAGGGTTTCCTTTGTACATGAGAACGGTAACTTTCGGGGCCCATTTTGCAAACTCGTTTTGCCAATTATTCATTGTGGACAGTGGCACGATAACGAGGTAAGGCCCTGGCTGCCGTTTGCGCTCAATAAGGAAGGTAATGAGCGAAATGGTCTGGATTGTCTTCCCCAGTCCCATCTCGTCGGCGAGAATACCATTCAGTCGATTGTTGTACAGGCTAACCATCCACTGCAATCCTTTGATCTGGTAGTCCTTGAGCTTTCCACCAACAAGGATGGATGGCTGTGTGGTGACTTTCTCCGAAATTCTATGCGCTACGGCATAGTAGTCTACCTTGCCTTTATCCTCTTCATCGTCACCACGTTGAGCACCAAATGTCGTTTCGTCCGTCGGACCGTCTTCCGTCTCGAATGCAAGACCGCTGTCGTGGGGACCATCCCTATGGACATCATCGTTCTGCTGCGCAACTACGGCTTGCGCGAGGGAGTCGAGGTAAGAATCCGTCTGTTTCAGAAGGTGAGTGATACGAGTGTCTTTCGCTGTGTCGATGAGTTTCATGTACGCCTCCTCATCATCTGCCTTCAGTGCCTTCAAACGTTCCTTGGAAATACGTTCAATACGCTTCTGCTCCTCCTTCTCCGCATGAGCATGGAAGCCTTGAACTGCCTTACCCATCCGAGAAGCCTTTAGAGCCTTGTTGCGGTTAGCTTCCAACATATCCTGGCCGTGTTTGCAAATAACTCCGAGGTACTCTAGATGTTTCTGCTTCGCACGACGCTCGCGATCCTGACGCTGTTTACGCTCAAGCTGTTCTGTAGCACGGGCGTCGCGCATAGTGGGTTTGCGGTAACGTCTAAACTCCTTGCGATCGATGGGTAGAAGAGTGCCATGCGTCAGCCGCTCAACTACCTGGGCTCGAAGAGAACGCTGCTTCTCGCGAACTCGCAGGCCTTTGAGCTCGATAAGGGCTCTCAGTTTCCCATGAGCATGTGCACTTGGGTGAGTTTTCTTAGGGGACGGGCCGAGTTTCTTGGCATCATCATCAGGAATCGCGGGTGGAAGTGCTCCATCGCCGAGGGTGGAAGGCAGAGAAGAGAGTTCACGAATACGCTGCTCGATACGTGCTTCTACAAAGCGGTTTCGTTCTGCAATGACTTCGTGAGGGTCAAGGCCAAACGGCATTATTGAGGGTATGATAAGTCGAGACTGATTAGACGCGCTTGCGCTGCGTAAAATAGAAAACGGGTGCGTGAATGCATTGTAGGGATATACGATTGAGGACCTGTCGTCTTCGAGGAAAGGGCCATCGGGTATTGGACCTTCATCAACTGCCATCGCGGATGATTGTTCAGGTGTCTGGCGGGTACTACTGGCACGGGAATGATCTTGTGTAACCACCTCGTGCGTTTCGGTTTGGTGCTGTGATGGCGCAAACATGATTGCTTGCTGAACTTGTTCAGGTACTGGAAGACCCTTTGTGATAAGCTTGAACGCATATATCTGAGCTCGAAGGGCGGTGAGCTGCTCGCTAGAAAAAGACACCGGGGGTGGTGGCGATGGTGGCGTATAATTCGCTGCAGAAGCTCCTGCCGATAACAGT